>WEIT01010125.1:2235-58557 GCA_013389985.1 Dryoscopus gambensis | reverse complement strand
GGGCTGCGCCGTCCGCGTGTCCCGGGTCACACCCCTGCGGCGCCGGGGCCACCCAGGCTGGGGGACACAAGCCTTCCCGGCGAGCAGCACAGCCCGACACCGCAGCCGGCGGGGTTGCTCGGCGCTGACTCCGTTCCGGGACCGGGTCCCTGTGTCCGGTCCCTCGGCGCGCGGTGACTCACGCTCTTGTCGTGTACCTGGACATCAAAGGATGCTGCAGCCCGAGCGGTACCTGCCTGCATGGGGCTTCTGTAACAGTCAGGGGTTACGGACTGTGTGATGGCTACTTCAATACTTAATCGAGCATTTCAAAGTTCCCCTGTGATCTATACATACGTGCCATTTAAAACATCTTTCATGTCTGTTTTGTTCTCATAACATTTTTTTCCCCACCAGCTGCTTCTGTCTGCCCCTTCCTCTCCTCCCAAACCAGCAGTGCCTCTCTCAAACTGCATGCAGCGCTCGGCGCGGGGGCTGCAGGCTCAGGAGCAGGCAGGTTGTGGGCAGCTGCCCAGGGAGCATCCCACACGCATCACAACTTTCTTTCAGAAATTAAGTTTCTTGTTCTCTCCTGGTCCCGAGTGTGCTGCCAGTCACACTGATTTGTACCAAACGCTGCAGTACACGTGCTCTGATACAGAAAATTGTGCCTAATTCTGAATCGCAGTCACTTATCCAAGACTGGTTAGAAGTCAAGCTGTGACCATTACATTCAGATCACTTATGACACAAACTCGATTTAAACACGTATCTCAAGAAGCATAGACCTGTGTCTTCTGACTTTACTACAGTTTTAGATGATGGTAGAAGTCAAAACCACCACCATAATTACCCATCTACTTCTCATTGTGTTTTCTGTAGTGCCCATCACTGTAAAACATAGGATACGATGTTTGAAAGTTAAATAAATGATGTGGAACTTAGATCTTTGTTTCAGCTAGGCGTTTTTTACAGCATCAGAGCTTGAGTGCAGACTGAAAGTCTTGTCTGTGCACCACGTCTTTTATTGCTTCCTTGCTTGTACAGTACAGCTTGGGAATTTTAAGGCAGAGGAGGGTGTATAAATTGCACAGCTCTGTACCTCAGATGGAACAGATCCCTGATGCAATCCTGCTGAAGGTAGGAGAGCTGTAAATGAGAAGGGCTTTTGCTCAATGTTTAGTATATCCATTTCACTAAGCAGTGCTCTGCTCAGCCCCTGAAGCCTTGTTCTAAGAAAGAGACAGCTGGTGGAGAGAATTTGCAGGTTTTTAAAAAAGATTTAATGGAGCAAGAGTCATCTTTCCTTCTTCTATTTTTCATGTATCTGTGAGACTATGTAGACATCACTTTTTATTTTCAGGGACACAGGTAATCAAAGTCATACCAGGTCTAGGTAGAGGTTTTCCTCTGATGCCCTCCAAACATGTGGGAGTCTCCCATGAAGGTGTTGTTGAATCACTGGTTTTATCTTCTGCTGGTACTGAACCGATGTTTCGAGTGTGGGGAAGTTTCTTATAAAGATGTTTTTGCAAAAAAAGGGGGAGAAGAGGCACCTTGAGTCTCTGTGTTTCTGTGGGGTTCTTACTGGTCAGAAATTATGTGTCAGTGGAACTGAGGCAGGTTTGGAGACATCCTTACGTGACAGCAGCAGTGATTTGTAGGTAGCTGCTACTTCTGCCTACTTTCCCAACTTTCCCAGCCCTGTTAAAACGAAATGTATTTAGTCCTTGAAAAGGGCAGAGGGGAGCAGATGGGGTCACAGGAGCAGGCAAAACTTCTACTGGGACCATCCGACATGTCTGGTCAGGCAGCTCTGCTGCATTATTAATATAATACCATGCACACAAGTTCTCTGTCTTGTATTTCGTGAATCATTAAATGGTACCTTTCAGGTATGTACTAGGATACCTTCTTTTCAGATGTCAATCTTTCAAGTACCTCTACCATTGAGTCTGAAGATGTGGAGAGAGGAGTTGCTTTGTGACTAAAATCCAAAGGACCAAGGACTTAGAGATGCTGAGCACCCATTTCAGTAGGTCTTCCCACTGCAGACCAGAGAAACCTGCAGTTCCTGCTACACAGATGTCAGATATGTGCCCAGTGGTGAGAAGAGCTGAGGGACTTTGTGGCCACAGCCCCTTGCTGCGACTGTGAGTTGAATGCAGCTCTCTTGGCACAGACAAGGCAGCGAGAGAGAGTTTCTTTATTTGCCCTGGTTGGGGTGAATTCTGTGTTGCCATGACTTTGCTTTTCTGTGACTCCTGTCCTAGTGAACCCTATCTTGTTGCTCACTGACATTTTATTGAATGCAACTGTTACAGACAGAACAAAAGGTGAATGCTCAGAGATGTTTTTGGAAGCTGGCTGCAAAGGCCGGGTTAATGGTTACTTGTGTGCTAACACAGACTCTGACCCATATGGTGCAGCCAGAGCGGTGGAGAGCATTGCTATCATCTGCTCACACAGCACAGGATGGCACAACACAGAGACGACCTGGAGTAGTGCTGTCTCCTCACTCTGCCTCATCTCATTAGCAGCAGCCTCTACAGCAAGAGATGCTTCTTTCGAAACTTAAAAAGTGAGCGTGAATGCTGTTCAAAAGCCTGCTTGTTAGAAGACTGGAAGTGAGTGGCAGCCTGAGCCAGAGAGATATAGAAGACTTTAAATACATATATACGAATCATATATGCCAGCCTATGAGCCAGGGTGTATAGAAACTGACCTTTCTCTTTCATCACTGCAGAGTAAACAAACTGCATAATTTGCTGCATCCATGTGTGCTTGTCCCCTCTATGCTGTCTGTCCCAATGTCACACGCTGCAGCTGCATTTGGCAGCTTGACTCTCTCCCTCTTCCCTCTATTCCTTCTGTCCTCTGCCAGCCAGAGCAGCAGCGCACCCATTCTTCTATCTTCCCTGTTTCCTCACCAAAAGTATGGTCCAGTTCATTCAGGTGCAGGGGTGAGCCCTGATCAGTTACGCAGAGGCAGTGTAGATCAAAAACCATAGCAACACCTTGTGGGAGAGCTGTCAAAGCAGTCCCACTTTTACTGGCACAGGCAGTACGTCTGTCTCAGCTACAGAGCTTTAGGTGGCTGGATGCTTACCTGGAAAGGCAGATATCCTGCTCTTGGTGGAGGAAAACAAAGTTTTGGCCAAGGAGAGAGAGACAAATGTAAAGGTCAACCACTAAAAAATGGCATCGGAATGGAGTCCTCAGACCTGGACTAATACATGTTCAAGTACTAAGATTTGAGTTCAGACTCAATGTCAACACATTTTTACAGTCTTTTTTGAGGATGTATCTACTCCAGCTTGAAGAAATTCCTCAAGAGCAGATATGGTTTTACATTTGAATTCCCCAGTGTTGTGGCACTTTAAGATTCAGCTGGACAGGGTACTGGGGCTTGTTGTCTAGACTGTGCTTTTGCCGAGCAAGTTTGGACAAGGTCCCTAATGTCCCCTTCCATCATGGTATTTATGATTCTGCGATTCTGTGATTTGCAAGCTAAACTGCGCAAAAAGTTAATGTTCTCAAGGCTGAAGATCTACATTTAGTTTTTGCTTGAGGTAAGCAATCTCCATCAGAAAATATATGTTTTTCACTCACAGAAGCAAACAAATATTCTACATGAAACTGTTGCATAAAATAAGCTAAGAAAGCACCCTCCTGTGAGTACAGCAGGTTGCTAGAAGTCCTGAGTAAGCAGCACCAGAAATCTATTGCTTCATGGAGGCTGGAAAATATTTACTTAATATTTTTAGCCCAGTTGACAGTTTTGCTAACCTCTCTCCCTTTACAACATTTTTCATGTAAATATTTTTCAACAGCAAGTATATAGAAGCAGAGTGGTAAAGGAGCAGTGAAATTGAGGAGGAGCACATGAAACTGGCAGTGCAGGAACTGAGACCTATCACGAAATACCAACTCTGCAGCCTGATCTCCATCTGCTCTCTAGTGGATGCCCACACAGGGAGACTTCAAAGTTCCCCTGTCTGCAGATAAATCTGATCTCCTCCGGGCTGCGCACACACACTTCATACACACTGCCAACACACAGTCCATCTCACTGCACTCAGCTGGGAGCCCTGGCCCCTCAACACAGGAACTCTGACCTCTAAACATGGCAAAGAGGAGCCCACATGTTGCAGACACGCACCTCAGTTGTGTCTCTGAGCACCAGATCCGTAGTGCCTTTTGTGTCAAACTCCAAAGGCCCTAGGTGCTGCTAAGGATAACTGGCTTCATTTCAGTGTAACACTGAGATCTAGACATAAAATAGGAGTATGAGCTCTTTATTTGTTCTTGACTGCTGATTTCAGGTATTCACTGAGGGATAACCATCCCAGAAGATGATAGACAGTTATTTAATCAGCCTTTTTCTCATTGTTCCAAAAGAGATTTTTTCCTATAAGTTTGCAGATAAAGGTGAAACCATGGCCACTGAGAATTACAGATTATAGAAAGGTCAGGCTGCAGGAACACTCCCACCTGCATGCCCTGAATCCTACGCAAAGTATTTCCTGAGCCTAAAAAGCAGGAATAATGGTAAAGACTCACTGTAATAGAAATTTTGAACATGTATTAAACCACCAGGTGTTGAGGGAGGTTTAGGTGATGGGACTGGGGAAAAGCATTATTTGTGGGGAAGTGATGTCATAACTGGAAAAATTGTCCCTGTCCCTTCCTTTGTGCTGAGGTCCAGCCTTGCAACGAGATCAGTGCTGGAAGGGGCTGTGCCAGTGGGCTGGGATGTTTCCACTGTGAAACTTCTCTGAGATCCAGGTAGAGGACATTCCAGCAGTGCTAGGGCAGGGGACAGATTGATGAAAATCATGTAAATCTGTGTGATATTTGCTGTTTTCTGGCAGATTGGGTTGTTGGATGATTCAGCTACGTGTAAACCTCCTCCCTGCTGTAACATCAAATTACCTTCACTTCTTCTCTCTCCCTTCCTGCGCTGCTCATTTGGATGGAGGTTAGGTGACCTGGCATCCTTTATTCATGAAAGGAGCCCTGTAATATATGTACATTTGTTCTATGTTCATGGGGTTAATTTAGTTTTGGCAAAAAGTGCAGAGAAGCAGCCCTGAAGATAAAAATCCTGTATTTTCCTTCTCAGAAACACAGTGTTGTCCATGCTGCGGTGGTTGTCCTGCAGAATTTCTCCTGCCTAGTTTTGAACACCACAGGGAATTTCAGCTGCTTGTACAGTCCTTGGCCTTACTGAGATCAGGATAACAGTGCCAGCCTGTTATGCTAGCCTGGTAGATTTTACAGCTTCCTCTACATCCTCCTAGCTATAAATTGGATTGGGTGAACCAAATTTCTTTCTCTGGGGAACCATAGAGAATCACAGTTGGTGACTGATGTCATCCCATTCTCACTACCCAGCTGTAACTCATGGGCAGAAGATTTGTTTTCTTCAGCAATTAAAAGGTGGTTTAAAAACTGGTTATCTATCCCTCTTGTAGCAGGAAGTGTCTCCAGTTTAATTGTGAAACTTAACACCATCAGAAAACTCCTGTTTATCTCACTTGAGCTATTATGGAACTTCTGAGAAAGAAACTGCATTTGTCACTGGGGAATAATAAGTCTTATTTATAGAGTGGCCCATGCATGAAAACCTCTGGGCAACTAACAAAATACAGTCTGGCTTTAAAAAAAACAGCAAGTAAAGCCTGAAAAAACATCTCCATGTAGTCCAATAAATGCCAAGAGGGGTGAAATAGTTTCTTAATGTTTTTAGACCAAACGTGGTCAGCAGTAAATGAGTGTCAAATGGATTTTTAACAGACATTTTCTGGAGCTGCGTGGCTATCTTCCTCCAAACAGTTGGTAGCTGTGTGGGATGATCAGAAAAAGAAGAGAGAATACAGCTGAAAAGGTGACGATGTCTTGACCTTCAGCTCATCTGAGCACCCCTTCTGTCTCTCAGCAACTTTCATCTAAAACTACTGAAAAAACTAATACGGAGATGGCTCTGCTGAACACCAAGTGACATTAATTTTAGCCTCAGATGTGGTAAATTAGGAGAAAAAGCCTCCTGTTTAAAATATTTCCTGGTTAAGTCTTGAGGTCCCATTCCAAGGGAGGAAATTTGGGGGCTTCCCTTCAATTCATGTGAGCAGGGTGGTCCCCATTCTCTGAAGGGGCTGAAGTCATGAGGAGATCTGAGGGCTGCTGTGCCACCCTTGAAGATCTGCTGGTCCCTGGTGTCAGAGGTGGGTGTCACTGAGCATTAGACAGACACAGCATTGGGGAAAAAGTGTGAGAAAGGACAATAAGATCCAGACCCTATTTACCCCTGACTGGAATATGGGTGAAGATCCAGGGAAGAGACTGGAGGCCAGAGCCAGAGTTGGTCTCCATGCCAAGGTTCTCATCTCTACTTGCTTTTTAAGGAGAGTAAGAGTGAATTCAGGATGCTATCAAAAACCAGATGATAATTTATGCAGGTACAATACATCTCTTAATATCTTCCTCCCAACCACATTTCCCGTATGTTGCAGCTTTTATTTTAATTATTGCATTCCAAATGACTTGCCTTTCAGTCAGCAAGACTGAAAGATCTTGAAAGACCCCAGAAGTAATTTATGAGCAATTATCTGATTTTCATTTTTAGCAGTCTGTGCTGTTCCGATTTCTGTCACCTTGGAATATTTTTCGCCACAGTGTAGATAATTTAACTAATAGGAGGGACACCCATTTAAAAGGGGACTTTCTAATGACAGGCCCTGCTGAGCCTGCTGACACTGGTGCTGGTAGCTGGAATTATTATGGTGATTCTCAGCATTTTCATTAATCTCTTCGGCATTCTCTGGGGTTTTTGAGTTGAAATTTGCCAGGCAAGGTCTTAGCAAAGTAACAACTTTTATTCTCTTTCCTTAGGGCCTTTTTTCCTATTGTGAGAGTCTATTAAATAAGTTAAAAGTGGTTCACAAAACTACAAATGAAGATGGTGACAACAGGATGAAGGAATATATAGGGAGAGCAATGACTGTGTGCTGGAGCAGTGAATTCCCCTTTTCTCATACTCTTCACCTGAACATCTGGCTCGAGGAGGGTGATGGAGTGGCACTGTGTTAGGAGAGAGGAATGAAATGCATGCAGAGAGCCCTCTGAGGGCTGTCAGATGTGGTTCCCCCACCTGGCAGGGCACGCAGAGCAGGATGCAGAGCACTCACCTTCCCTCTCTTCATGTCCAGGCACAGCTGAGGTATCCTCCAGTGTGAGTTGGAGAGTGGGGAATGACAGATTGTCAGTGGGGCAGCACAGTCACATCCATTGTTCTCTCTCTTTGTCCATCAAGTGGCCGCTAAGTGCAGGAAATTGTCTGGTCTGACAATTGCTTGACCAGCCCTGAGAGGACAGGGAGCTCATGGAAGAGCTGGTGGAACCAAAGCTCTTGTATTCCTGAAGCACAAGGGCTCCAAAGGGCTCCCCCTTGCACAGAGAGCCCCATAGAGGTGGCAGAACCCAGGCATCTCTTGTGACCATGTCACCAGCTGGGGAGAGGGTGCCCACAGCTCTTGCAAACCAAGGTAACCAGAGATGCTCTGGCAAAAATGAGCATTTCCTTATTCTGGTCACTAAAAGAAATAATCTGTTTTCATTCCCCTGGAGTTCAATTTGCCTGTTGAGACTGCTGGTGATTCAGATGACAAGAAAATTCCACTTTTTGCCTGTACACCACTGACTGCAGGAGGTCCCATTTTTGTGTGGAGCGTTTGGGCTCTACCACAATCCAAATCACAAATAATATTTTTGTGTTTATCTTGTCTTCCCTTTGATCTTTCCCACACTGTGATTGCTGATAGATTCAGCTAGCTTAGAAACAAATATTTATTGCAGCTATGCTCTTCCATAAATAGAAATTGTATACTTTTAATCAGAACAACTTTTAATTTTTTTTTTAAGTGTGTATCTGGAAGCTGAAGGGAAGAAAATCACAAGCCTTTAGAAAGGTATAGGATTTAGGCAAGTGCACATGTCCCATGTCTGCACTAGTGCTGAGCTGAGCACAAATACCACTGCTGTTCTCAGCAAACATCAGAGTCTTTAGACATTTAAACATTCAGCATGCAGAGGAAGAAAAGGCATGGCAGCTACCAGCTAACTGGGAGGTTTTGTTTTATTTCTCTCTCTGTTCCTCTTGAACACACTTAGAGGGGATGGCTCAGAGAACTCAAACATCCTTGCTTGCTTGTAGGGAAAAAAAATCATCCCTGCTTTGAGAACCCAACTTCTCTACCCAAGTGGGAAGTCACAGATGTAACACATCAGTAGGTAAGAGAAATGCTCGCCTTGCCCCCACCCTGGCACATCAGAAATGAAACCTAGGTCAAATCTTTTCATGTGTTGCTCATAGTTGCTTTAAAATAGTGTTTCCACTGATGCACACCAACGTGATGAACATTTTTTCATGTATTATTAATGCATTTCTTTGTACCATGTTCCAAAAAAAAAAAAAGTTTTGATTTATTCCACACCTTAAACCCAATGTGACAAACTAGTGAAATGGCAGCAGGCTGCCTCTTTCTTTCTCCAAGATTTGAAAACTGAACTTAAAAGTCTGGAATTATACTCAGATGCATTCCACTCTTGTAATATTAACATTTTTTTTATTACCTGAACTATTTTCCCTGTCTCCCTTGACTCCCACAGCAGGGACTCTCATATTATTTCCTGCAGTGTTCCACCCCCACTTTCAGAGACCTGGATTTGAGGAGCTGCCCTACCGTTTATCAAAGCTTTTCCCTTGGTCATCAGAGAGAGTCTTGTCTGGTTTGGGCTCTATGAAATTGTCTGCTTCTACTTTTTTCCTTGCTTTTTCTTCCTCTTCTTTGTATCGAGTTATCTGTTCACAGCTGAGTAATCTCAGTAGAACTGCGGGGATGGAGATCTTCTTGCTTCACGTCAAAGATACAGAACCTTTTTCAGCTGAGCCAGGGATTGGTGATACAGACAGGTATTTATAAGTGCTCACACAAAGTAGGCATGAGGTGTCCGCTGTGGCAATTCCTGTGCAATATTGTATTGATCATATATACCTCTGACCTCCTTTTCTGCCCTCTAACCGTACAGTTCACCTCCACCAAGGCTAACTACTTTCAGTCTTCTTTACTGCTTGGTGCCTCTCAAGCAGCAACCATCTTTATGGGAGAAACAAAAGAAAAGAAAAGAAAACCCAAACAACACGCACACAAATCAAAAAAGGAAAGTCTTTGTTTCTTGTCGTCAAGATGTAGGATTTTCTCCCAAAACAGGGCTGCAAAATGTATAATATCCATTCCTAGCTGAGCTGACATGTTTAAAGCTCAGTGGATTGCAAAACAGGTTAAATCATCACTATATTTAGCCCACAGAGATTTTGGGAAGCATTTGTTTGACAAGAGAGAAAGAAAAATAATTTTTAAGATTGAGGTAGATTGTGAGGTAATAGATTTGAAATTGCCAGTACAATTGTACAGATAAAAATCACAGATCATTTCTCAGTGAAACCACTGCTACTAAATTTGTAGACAGAGTCCATCATCAGTAAATACTTTAAGGATACAGTATTAGTTTAGGTGATCCAACTGCAGGGTGGTGTGATATGACTCCAAGCAAATGTTTTGCTTAAACTGGCTTGAGGGCTAAATTCTTTCTGAGCTTTCAGCTGTCCTGTTGGTGATCTTTTTCTCACAATGCAAAGCCTTTCTCCTGCCTGAGCTTTACTGCTGAATCTCTTTAAAAACATTTCTCCCTGCGAGCCTTTCTGTGGTGCAGGGGGTTCATACAGGTAGAAATTTCCGGTTGTCCCTAATCTCTGTCCATCTGTGTGACAGTCCCCTGTGTGGGAACTTCTCAGAATAGAAATGAGTCTCTCCTTCCTGAGAGTTTGGAAATCATCTAGCCCAAGTCAGCACCTGGGATAAAGATGCTGACACCAGTGTTGCAGATGGCTATTATTTATTTATGTTCTTGTAACAGGGTAATGGAGTGCTCTCACCTAATATTAATAGAAATATATTTCACAGCAACTATATATATATATATATATATGTGTGCATATATATATATATGTGTGTGTGTGTGTGTGTGTGTGTATATATGAGCACAGATAATGGGAACATCATAAACTTCACTAATCAGTTCCTTGAATATTTGCTTAAACAGAAATTTAAATCTATTTTATCTGCATTTGGGTTTCAGTTATTTGGGAGAAATAAGACAAAAATCTAAATTTCCCCCCAAAACATCATTGCCACATTTTCCTCTAAAAATATGTATTTAGAGAGAGAGAGAAAAGGCCCGTCTTCTGTTGTGCTGCTAACCTGACAGTGGAAAGGAAACCCATATGAGCTATATATACCAAACCAAGAGTTATCAGCCTGGCTCGATGCACCCTTAGCAGAGGGTTGCAGGAGACTGTTTTGCTAATGGCTACAGAACACAAATCTGGAAGGTATTAGTGCACGTTTTGTAAACACAAAAAGTGGGCAATTCTATAGAATAATTTCTGCATACTTTTTTCCCACTTCTTTTTTTCTGACAGCATAACTCTGCCCATACTGTGCTGAAAAAAGGATTTTCACAGGTTTGTGATGTTAACTGTTGAATCTATATTTATGAGTTTTGTGATGTTTCTGTAATAATAAGATCATTAACATCTTTTTTACTTAGTATGAGGAACTAAGGCAATCAATGCATGAAACTCACCCGCCTGTAACAGTGGCTGCTTCATTAGCCAGGGACTGCTGTAAAGACTGGGGTGAACATTAAGGAGTGTGCATTTATTTTTAGCAGGCACTCGATATTCTGTGCAAATCCAGCATGAGAAGGGGGAGTGGATTTCTCATTGGAAAAGAATCCTTCCCAGAATGGCCTCATTCAAACACTTTATACCTTTTCTTTCTAGTCCTGCACCCTAAGGTGCTGGTGAAAAAGCATGAAAAGCACAGAGAGGTTTTTTTGGTGAAACAGGTCCTCTGTTTTGAGTGTTGTCCCCTGAGCATGCTTCTACCAACAGCTGTGCCCATTAAATGCTTTGTCTAGTTCCCATTTTTGGCAATTAGCTCACAATAACATTGTGTTGGGTTCTTTCAAAAGCCTCACATGATCTTCAGACATATGTTGAATTCTGCTCTGTCCTTAGTATCTCTTTTCCTTTCAAGTCAGACCGGGTTAGATGGGGAGGCAGTTCCCAAATCTTGCACCCTTTTGAGAATCCCCAACTTTGGTGACACCTAGATCCCTCGGTGGGCATTGAGGGGCCTCACCATGGATGTGTGGACAAAAAGGCCCTGACTTCAGCACTTGAATCCCACCCCTTCACTGTGCGGGCGGTCGCACGCTGATGGCACAGCGCTGAAAACATCACTTTGAGGAGGACAGGTTGTGAACATATTCAGTCCTTAAGCTTTAATTAATCAGATTGGAGGTCCACTTGCTCAACTGAAGAGCTTGCAACAGCATGTGAAAGAGACAGCTATGGAAAATGCCATCATTAGGAGTATTTCCATAGTGTCTGTGGCTCTCCATCAGCAGGCAGACATCCCAAAGCAATGCACACAGTGTTTTCAAATTAATATAAAGTGTATATGAGTGGCCTTTGTAAGTTTGCTGTATATTCAAGGGAAGCTCAAACTGAGGCTCTGACCTGAATTTGGAATTGAGTTGTCCTTTCAGTTAAGCAAAATCTCATTTTTCATTACAAGAATCCATTTATTAGGTGAACCAAAAACCCCATAAGCAGACAGTTTTAGGATTTCAAAGTGTCTTCATACAGGTTCTAGGAAACAACTTGCAAAACATGCAGGAATTTATACAGAGATGTTTAATAAATCAAAGAGACACTTACAACAATGAACATCACTCAGTTTAGGTGATTAGTTCTTTACAGTCATTAGGATTGGAGACCAGAGTGTGTGGACTAGTCTCTTTTTATAGATGATTGATGGGATGAGAGAGATCAGAAACAATATTGTAGACAACAGATGAACAGAGAATATTAAAAAAGCTATGGGGGGAGGATTGAAACCCTGCTGAAAGATTAAAGAATAGAAAGAAGTACAAATGAGCAAATCAATTATTGTGTGAAGATTTCTAGGATGTTGTTTAATTCATATTGGCCTGTTCTATATTTAGTTTCCGCACCGTTTCTTTTTTTATTGATGTTTTTTTTAGTTCCCTCTCTGGAATATGATTCTAAGATGCATCATTGAATCATCCTTTGAGGGGAAATGTTACAAAATGAGACCCAATCTCACAAACATTTTCTGACATGAGCCATCTTGCCTTAACTAAGCAGAATTCAATGATGCTGTTTCAGAGTATGAAAATCACTCAAAGAAGCAAAAAGTTTGGAAATACGGGCCTTGGAGGGGGTACATCTGACTGGGGAGGGAAGGGCAGAGAAGGAACGGGAAGGGGTAACTTCAGACCTGCTTTTTCCTTCCTCTGGAATTTATTTGAGCACTCAGTATATGAGGCAGGTTGCTGGAAAGATGGACCCAAAGGGGATTTATGTGCAGCGTCTCTCTGTCAGACCCCCTTGCTGGATGCAATGTCAGGAGCTGGGCATGGGAATATCTGTTCAGGAGCAGCTTCAGGGGCCATGGAAAATGAGTTTTCCAGCTTCTTCTCTGGCCTGAAGCCTCTTTTTCCAAAGCATTCTGTACATGGTATGAAGGTTCCTTCCCTCAAGAGGGCTCTTTGCTTCAGTTTTTGAGGTCCCACTCAGGTGCACAAGTGAGGGTGTCAGAGAGGACACCCTTTGTGCTAGGGAGGTACCATGGTAAAGGGAAAAGAGGAAATTAATACACATTTAAAAAATCATGTACTGTTACAGCAGACCACAGACTTTAAAATAGTGTCACCATATTGCTTTGCTGTCTTCAACATGTCACTAAAGAGCTGAGATCAGGCTGTTCAGGAATCAGTTCCACTTTGGAGCACCTTTGCATTAAGTTTAACAATAAATTATTCAGTTTTGCAATGCCTGACTTAGGAATGATTGTAACATCACTGTAATTACTTTTAATGTAAACACTGATCTGCGCTGCCACCCATATCAGCACCTCTACATTCAAAATCGGCAGTGAATGCTTCAGAGCCTGTCTAAACCTACTGTATGAAAAGTGCTGCTTTACACACAAAATAGCAACTTTTTCCCAAAAAGATCTTTCTAACAACAGCCAAAAGGATTCACTGTTACCCTTCCTGTGAAGCATTTCACAGGAACATCAAAGTTTGATTGCAATGAGAACAGAAATTGGAGAGTGGAAAAGGGGAAAAAAAAGAGATTTGGTATCCTCTTGGTCAAAAAAGAACTGGTTAAAGAGGACTAGAGGGAAGCAGGCAAACAGTGCTGAATGCAGTGAACTTGAGGGGAGAAGAGTGGTTGAAGACTTCAGAGGAAGGTAAGGCTGAATTAAGTGGAAACAGGACACAAAATCCCTTAGGATCTGCTCACAGCTCCTGTGACTAACTTACAAGCTATTAGCCCCACAGTTACTGACATGGTGCTCGCATTTAGCATTGCTGTTCCAGAGACAACTTTCTCATCCCAGAAAGTCTGATAAAAATCATAGTCAGTTTTCCTTGTGGTTGCCACTTTTACATGAAGAAAAGTACAAATCATGCTGTGTTGCTTCTGTTACCAGTTTCAGAATGTGAAATTTAAAAAATACTTGTCTGACTCCAACTATGTTAAAAATGAGCTTGGATACTGGAACAGTGTCTACAAAAAAAATTGCTTTTCTGAAAGAAAATCCAGGTCGAAGTATAGACCTGAGACGATGGAACAAAAAGAGGAATTGTAACCTGGGGAAGCTGAGCTTGAAATTAATCAATATCTTTATGCTCAACCAAATTGGCCCTGCTTATCACGCCAGGCCAGCCAAGTTGAGCACGAAGCCAAGATAAACATGACATAAGGCTACTCAGGTCACCACCTTCACACAGGAGAACAAGAAGTTAAGGCAGGGTCTATCACCATGTACTCCCTTTCAGCTGGCCATTCAGATGAATAATTCTGTCAATATGCAGTAATGACCGTTAGACAATATATGAAAATTTAAAATCTGATTTATATACATATTTAGTGTGCTGCACAAGGAAATCTAAATGCTTTAGGAGAATAAAATATTTGTATAGTTGTTACTGAAGTGAGATTTGTTGGCTCTGTCAGAACTGCATAGCTGTGCTCATAACACTTGTGCATTGTTGCACCTGAAGTTACTTGTCTCTGCTATTTCAGTCATTCAGACCATTCACTGAACAGCATACTAAATTATTCTGCCAAAGAATTCCCAGGTACTTAGTTGTGGAGATACAGCTAGAAAGCAGAAGTGAGAGCACTACCGAACTCATGTCAGGAGTGAATGCAGTAACTCTGCTAGGCCGCAAACCATGGCAAGCGGTACGGCCTACCACCAAATAGACAGCATAGGAGAAAGGCATGCTTGGTATGTACCAGTGCTAGTTAGTGTTAGCTTCTAGTTTTGCAATGTTATGAAGAAATTGCTGCTTATATAAGGATCTATTTTTAGTAACTGCTGAAAAGGTATAAATACTGAGCTCTGTATCAATAAAATCGGCTTATTGCATCCAAGCAATCTGTCCCGCCTCTTCCCTCGTCGACCATCACGCGACATTTAGTATGTGTATCATTGTATGATCACCTGTTGGATTCCTCTCCTGAAAACGAATGATGATTCAATGAAAAATGTGTTACTCCTCTTTGAAGTAACAACACTACAGCAAATGGGAAGAAAAAATCATTATAAAAATTGCAGTAATCATTATTTAATGATGTATTTTGGATGCATGTCTTGGGGTTTCTCTAAAGTCAGGTGTTTCCTAATTTGTGATTGCCACTAAATGCATGCAAAATAGCACAGGGGTCATATTTTATTACATCTTTGCTTGTACGAGTTCCCTCAGATTAATGTTCCTGCTCTCCACTTTGTCTGGAAAACGACCAATGGGGCCTGTGGAGGAGGTGTTTGGTAACTGGAGCAGAGAGACTATATTAGCTCTACCTCTGCAGTCTAAAAATATCTCTGTTTAAGGATGGTTGGACAGAATTTGGCCCTTGGGATTTATAGCCTAGGCAGGTTAAGTGAGAGCTGTGCACATTAAATGCAGACTTTGAGGTAGGCCATCACATCTTTCCTAAAATGATGTTACCCTACGGTCAGATTTTGTTTGTTTTTAATACTCTGTAAATTTACTACAGGGGCTTTGATGCATGTTTTTCAGCTTGAAAGCAAAACTGTCTTCCTTCATCCACCACTTTACAATTTTAATGCTTTTAGCAGGCAGCTCCAAGACACAGAAATGGGCTCAGAAAGCAGCACAGCTAACAAGAATATCTGGAGCTGTTCTAGGAAAAATATAAAAGAACACCCAAGAGGCCAGAAGAGGACAGAAAATCTTTTAGCCAGGCATCTGTCAATCTCTGACAAAGCTTCACTGTGGCAGGTTGCTCTTCAAGGTGGTGTTAATGCACCTTCAGCAGAAGAGTTTGGTACCAAATCAGTGTCAGAGAGGGGCTGTTGGTCCTGGTGTGCATTCCTGGGGTGGGATTGCCTCTCTCTCCAACCAGCTCAGCTTCTTGCACCAGCTTGGAGCTTGCATAAAGCCTTTGATGAGTTACTTCTGGGTTACAGCAGGGTGGACGAGGGAAGAGCCCTCTTGAACATCCAATAGAACTTTCTGCCGCCTGCACTTGTTCTGTTTTTTGTTTGTTTGATTGTCTTGAAATTTTTTTACTGTGCTTTTGATCTGAGCCCAAGAATTGAAACCGTCACTGGGAATGTTCTGCTAGAGAGAATTATGAAACAAAATACAACCACAGCACTTTAAATGTTGATTTAAGGGATGTCTAGACCTCATGCTGGCTTTCTGCACCAAGATGAATTTCTCATAGGGAATACCCCTCCTCCAGTTCCCAGATTTTATATTAAAATCAGTTCGCTATACTCTCTCTCAGCTCCAGTCCTTCTGTATAAAGAGGAATAATAGGGCTTCTGCTTTCTCATTTTCATTTGCAGTTTGAAAAAGGCTTGTATTTAATGGAAGTGGAGGGAACACTAAAGCGGGAGCACGAACATGTGTAGGGCTTTTGAGTCATTAGGTTGATTAAAGAAAGCCACAAAATGGTAGCAGTGGAAAAGACCAAAGTCAAAGCATCCATGCATATTCCATGGCATTGCTGTTGACTCTGAAGATGTTCTTATCCTTGAAGGGCCTGGCTTGTGCTCTTGTGGGCTGATGCCAGCAAGTATTTCTGGAACTTCTGCTTTTGTTAGAGTCACATAGTAGATGTTTTTATCTTGCTTTTATCTTTGGAATTTTCTCTCTTCCCTCGCAGCTGTGGTGATTTGTTTATTCTGGTGTTAATAACTAGATCTGCAGTTAGTGTGTCTAACAGCCTGATAATCCACACACACCAGACACATAGAGGTGGATTCAGCACAGAATATTCATTTGTGTTGGAGGATGGAGAAGAGTTATCAGCCAGGAAGGGCTTGAAATGCTTCCCAGGATCAGAATTCAAGTGATCTGTACAGTGGCAGAAAAATATCCAAGGGTAATATTTTTTCAGTGGAAATTCCCATTTCAGGGGGGAAAAAAGGACAAAGTAATGTTTCTGCTGTTTATTTTGGCAACCAAAGCTGCTTAAGCATTATAGAGTATAATACTTAGTAGTAATTCCAAATAAATCATTTGAGAATACAGTATTTTAGGTTACTCTTTTTCTTCCTTTATGGTAGACATCACAGCTAGGAGGGGGCATGTCTTTTGCCTGGAGCTGCTCATTAATATAGGAAAAAGTAGTGAGCCAGAAGAGTTTATTATCTAAACAGGACATACTGAAAGTAGAGAAGTTACTAGCCACACTGCTGTGATGGGAATGAAGGAATATTGAGAGTAAATGATTTGTTCAAGGCAGTTTTGACAGTGATGCATAAAACCCCCAGCCCACCACAGTTCTGATCCAGTACTTGAAACTTTTGTTTTCATCTATATATTCTCAATTTAAAAGGATTTGATGGTGTTTATCCATTTTTTCCCCTATGTTTATTGTTTGAAGACACCTAAGTTGTCACAGAGAAATGCTTCATGTCTGATGTGCAAACCATGGTCACTAGGATGGGCTTGGAGGTGTAGGGAATGGTCAATTTCCAAAAAAGAGAACACCTGTACCTAAGTCCTGCACCACCTTTGAAGCCTTTTCCCATGCACAGCAATATACTTCATGCATTCCCATGCCCAGAAGGGGTTGGCCATATCCTGATGGACAAAGCAAAGCAAGATGGTGCATGTGGGCTCACAACTTTGAAATATCGAAATTGTTCCAAAGCCTCTTTTCAATTTCTTGAAGCGCCCTGCTGACAAATTGTTTTCATATACAGGAAAGTGAAAGAAAGACTTTGACTTGTTCAAACTTCATGTATAAACTTCATTCCATCTCCTAAAACCAGAAGAAGTTGCAGAGAGGTTTGCCTTCCCATTGGGTCTGACATAAGGACCACTTTGCCACAGTCAGGGGGGGCAAAATGACATGCATCAACTGGACATTCTAACTGGTCAAAATCCTCCTGGGAACAAAGAGTGACCAGCAACCATGTCTCTTCCATCTTATTGTGTAGATTTGTATAAAAAGTGTATATTTGGTATAAAAAGACCATGAGCATTGTGCTAGCCCTCTGCACATGGCAGAATTTCACTCAGCAGCTTGAGAAGGTCAATTAAGTATTAAATAGCACCCAGGATAACAGGGTAAGTTCACTATGTGCCATGTAACATTTTTTACATACCATGAGCCGTGCACAAGGGCATATCTAAATAAAATGCATAGGAAATAGCATCACACAAATATGATCTACATTTTTTCTTGATCAAAGAGGCTGAGGGAAAAAATAATTAAAAAGTAAAAGCCTTATGCAATGAGATTTAAAAGAAAACTTTGGAGGCTGACAAGACGCATCTGGCACAACTTCAAAGTCCATCAAAGTACATATAATCAATGTTTGTCAATAGCAGTTTTGCATCCTTTAATTTATCTTTCATGGATATAAAGCATGATGTTATTAGGATCCAGTCCATACCTTAATTCTGTTTGAGATTTGATGAATCAGGGCTCTATTAAAATTCAGTGCAAATCAGCTTACTCAAGGACACATTACATAAAGTCGTGTGTTATCTAACTCCTTTTATCTTGCTGTCTTTCTAACTAGTTAAAGAATCTGGAATTTCATAAACTTGTATTTGTGGCTGGCCACCAACATACTAAATCTCAAACATCTATTGTTTATAGGCACCTACTTAAGGTATGCACATGTGGTATATTCAGGATACCAAAATTCTTTGTGTATTTTCTGGTGTATGAAATCTCCTTTAGGATTATTCGTGCTCCAGAGTAAGGAATCATCAGAAACAAGGTTCTCTGGCATCCAAATTTCAGCACTTCCCACTGTAATCAAGTGCTCACAACTGTCTTTTTCACCACAAAAATCACATTCAGGATGGGAAACAATGAAGCCCTTGGGATTTCACTGTTTTCTTCCTCACATTTCAACAAGTGGACACTATTTCTATCACCTTCTTCCTTTTCGGGTTCTAAACTGCCTCGGAGAAAGAATGGTCACTTCATTTGTTTTTGCAACCTGTAGTCCAAACAATGTCTGATCAGCAGAAGTTTGTCAGCATTTCCGCAATAGAGGGTTGTTTATTCTTGCAGTAATACTCTGATTTCCTGAGTTGCTTCTGTTGCTACAAAGGCTTCAGCCTCAGGAAAATAGTGGTTACTCAAGAATTTATATTTTTGTTAAAAAAATGAATCCCAGTTCTCACTTAGTGGACAAAAGCTTGAGAACATGAACTCTGTTTCATGTCTGAAATTTAGAAAATAGTAAAAACCCCACACTTTGATATTTTTAAAAATCATGTTATGTAACTAGATCTCAGTGCTTTTCAGGTGGGAGAGAGGTAAGTATGAGTCATACTTTTTTTTCCAACTGACAATAACAGATGAAAGATATTTCTAACACAAGGTAAATGCTTGTTTTTATTGTTAATTTATACTGTTCCCATCTTTCATACTTACTGATTTGAAACATTTGCCAGTGGTCAGTGCAGTGATTATCTGGACAGGATGCGTTTATTTGATCAGGGCAATCTGTTGAACATTAAACAATATTTGAAGCACGGTTAATTATTTGCACTGAATTAGGTTGGCCTCGAAAGACTGTGGTTTGTCTGAAAAAACATAGGCAAGAAGAAAAAGCTAATTTCAAGAAAAAAAGGAGGATGGTTAACAGTGCTTTGACCCTTCAGGTTCTTCCACTGGTTATTCTCCTAGGGACCACGTTTGTGCATGAGTATATTTTTTATCCTCCTTTTCTTCCCACGTGCCAGCTCTGCTGTACCTGCATTTCAGGCCACTGAGGTGACCAAGTTAACGCAGCATAAGAGAGAAACCCAATGGGTTTTTTTGGAGCAGACATCTACAGTGTCAAGGAATGGCTCCTCTGGGTACACTCAGTGGCCAACCTGCTCCCAGTGGTCTGTGGTGGGGAGCGTAGTCCCTCTCCTAGGCCTGGGCACTAATGCCCCAAAACACTGGGCTGCAGCGTGGGCAGCTCATCTTAAAATCATAGAACATTTTGGGTTGGAAGGCACCTTAAAGATCATCTTGTTCCAACCCCCCTGCCATGGGCAGGGACACCTTCCACTAGACCAGGTTGCTCAGAGTTCCACCCAGCCGGACCTTGAATATTTCTATGGATGGGGCATCCACCTTCTCCCTGGGCAACCTGTACCAGAGTTTCACCACCCTCATCATAAAATTTTCTTCCTCATTTCCAGTCTTCATTCTGAAGGGACTAAATATCGGATTAAACAGGTCAGGTAGGCACTGCCTTGTCAGTTTTGCAAACTCTTCTGTAAAAGGTAAAATTTCCTCCAGCCATATGTTTTCAATGACGGAATTATTGTTGTTGCTAACGTGGGAGGAAGGTTAATGGCAAAATATTCAACACAGCTAGGGGTGACCAGAGCTCTGCTCTGGCAGAGCTTGATATACTTTCCTACATCTATTCATCTCCTCTTTAAAGAAAACTGGAAGAATGACTTGTAATCAAAGGAAAGTTAAAAGTCAGTTTAAAAAAAATTTCTTTTGTTCTTCCAAGCAATCAAGTAGATTTTCTCATGAAGGAATCTGAGGTTCAACAAAACATCTGCTTTCTTAGTGACATTTCCTATGTGTTACTGAAATGCGTTGCAAAAATTCAGAAGTTGACATGTTTAAATTGAATTCTTTGGGAAAAATATGTAGTGAGGGGGTTTAAGGGGGAATAGATTTTTTTTAAGAAGTCTGGTATTTGAGATCAGTGATTTTCACAACTCAATAGAGTAATTATTAATTAGCATACCACCAGGACCAATGTCACACTTGGTCCAGTAGTACATATAGCACCTTACTGAGGGGATCAGCTCTAGGGTACTTCAATGCAAGTGTTACAGACTTTGTGGGAACGCCATCTAATACAAATAAGCTCATAATGAATTTGACAGCGTTAATTCATGCTCAGTGAGGAAGATGTGGGGCCAGTCTTAGACAACATGAAGCCTTGCCCAGATTTTTTCTTACTAGTCCTAAGTGTTATATTGATTCAATACCTTTGACAATCCTAATCTGACTTTGCTTTCAAAATTGCTATGGAAAATGTAGACTATACCTCCCCCTGTCCCTGAAAATTCATTAACATTGCTAAGATGCAAAAGCAATTCTGCTGTCACTGAAAAGCAGCACGACAGAATATTCAGCAGGCTAGTTTTTAATAAAACATGCTTTTTCTTCATAATTAATATAACAAGGTTTTCTGGCTTAGCACTTGGCATGGATCCCAGGAAAAAAAAAAAAAACAGAGGGGAATGGGTTGCCATGATGTGACCATTGCATGACAAACAAGTTATGAGAGGATATTTTTGTCTTAATGATTTATCCTGAAGAAAAAGTTGCACTGAAATCGTTTCAATGAAAAAATAATACATGCTGCACTTTGCTGAAACCACAGAAAACACCCTTAAATTCCTATTTTCATCCTTTTCTAGAACTATCTTCATAATTTTTCATTTTAATCTGGTTTTAGACATTTTTATAAGTAATAAGCTGATTAACAAATATTATTGGTGAAATATAGCAGAAGTCAAACATGGGTTTAAGCAGTAGTTCATGCTGAGTCAGTCAGAATAGAGCAAGAAAATACTTGGGCATTCATGAATCTGGCAGGTTTTGGAGCAGAACCCTAAGGCAAAAATTTTCATTCAGTTCTTTCATAATACCTGAAACTGATTCCATCTGCATGAATCCAAGCTATTTCCATAAACGGCATAAAGCTGCATGGTAAGTTCAGAATCTGGACTTTTAGCATATATGATGCAACTGCACCAAAGATTGTCTTCAGACATAGCAGGTCTTCTTGGGTTGGTTTTTTTCCCCCTGCTTTTTATTTCTCTTCTGCTCAGTAAGATACTGTAGTAGCAATATGCCTGCCATCAAGGTATTGTATCTTTAACTATTCCTTAGTTAGCCAAAGAGAAAGCCAAAGAACTCTGCTGCAACCGAGCTGTGTATCCTCACTTATCCAGAGTTGTACTGAAGCAACTTTTCTGGAATACACTCAGATTTAAATGGTATGCTTGAGTGTTGTGCTGAGTTGGGCTAGAGAAATCTGGAACAGGACAATAAATAGTTGGATCTCACAACACTCCAGTGCTGGCCCTGCCCATACACCAGGCTGCAGCTCCCCCTTAACTGTGCTCTAAAGTGATTCAGCACGTGTTCGCAGGGAAAAAAAGTTATTTTTAAATCTACAGGTGTTCGGATCAGTCCTTTTCCTTGTATCAGATTTCCCTGCAAACTTAACTTCCCTTGCAGCAGGGAGGAAGATTTGCGAGTGTCAGACTAGCAGAGGTGGCTCTTTACTGAATATTTTCAAAAAATTGATTTCCTCTTAGCTGTGGTGGAAAGCCTTTCAAAATCACTAGCCTTGCCCAATCCAATAACCAAGTGCACTTAGTAGCGGAAAGGGAAACATAAAAGTATCACATTAAGATCAAACAATTGCAAAAAAGAACCCGTTATCATAAGGGCCTATCTCCCTCTTGGCCCACAGCAAGTAGGATGCTATTGCCAGCAGTGCATGTCTTTCCTTGCCTCAGGTGCTTGGAGACCAACATATTAGGATGTTCCAAAGTCAACTCTGCCTGACATCTTTTTCTAATCCCCAACGGATCCATTCCTGTAGCAAACTCCCACTTCTGCTCCCCTCACCCTCACTCCAGGGCTTCATCATGCACACAAGGGCTTCATGCTCCGCTGTGTTGCAAACCAATCACTGCAGAGAGAAGTGAATGCTGCCAAGCCCGCCTGGATTTGTGGCCCATCAGGTGTAATACTCTTCTGCAGTGCTCGCCTAAATTTGCCTGATGCAGCAGGAAAGCAACAAAGCCCTGGGAGCGCCCCCAGCTAATTTACACCGTGCTCTCGGAGAGGGAAGCGTTCCTCGCTGACCCCCGAAGGCAATCAGCTTATGCCCTGCAGCGTGCAGGTTGATATCCCGTGTAACTAAAGGGACTTAATGACTTTGCATAAGCTTTAAGTCTAGCGGTATAACCTGCATTCCCAGCACTGGCTGCAGGAGCTTTTGATAGTGCAGGCACTCGTGTTAGTGTGACTAGCTGGCTCCTGCAGCCTCCTGAAACATATTTTGTAGCTTTCCCTTGCTGTGGCATCCAAGGCTGACCCCGTTTTCCACCTGGGAGCATAAGCACACCTCATCCACCATTGAGCAGCTTTAAAAACACCCAGCTGCTACCAGGCCACCTCTTACAGTGCAAAGATTAACTTGGAAACTTTGATTTCTTGGAAAACAGGAGCAGGTAACTCCTGAGCAGAGAACTAAGCTGGTTTCGGCAGCACCTCTAAAGGATCTTGATTTTTTCCTGGATCCCTGTGGGTTTCGTATCAGGTGCTACCATGGGAAAGATTCACAACTATATAACCAGCAAAAGAAAGATTTTAAATGTGAACTTCTCTAGGTTCTCTGGGACTGGTCAATAAGGAACACACCATTTACTCTGAAGCACAAATTGCCCTTCAGTGTGGAGGCAGGAGATGTCTTGTTAGCAGAGAAGTGAAGAACTCAGAGGTTTTGGTGGAATCCTTTCAGAGAATGGTTTCCCAGGCTAAAAACACAACATGTGTTGCATGTGTGCTCCAGATGATAATATGCCCTGCTTTCATTATACTGCAACCATGGCCTTGGCTGAGAAATACAATGTCATTGCTGGAAAAGCCACTTTCCCTTGAAGTTCAAAGACTGTCACTACCCAAGATGGTTGCAGGCAAAAATCTGGCTGATTGTAAGAGCATCAGAACTGTCGATTCCCTCCTCCTTTGGCAAGCAGCCCAGACAAAGGTTCCTACTGAGAGCTGTCAGCAGGATCAAGGGGTTCACTACTAGAAGGCAGTAGCTGTGTCTGCCCTCGTGGCTCCTTCATGGCTTGTGTCACTTGTGGATGGAAGTTGATCAAATACCCATCTTCATTCTCCAGTTCAACCCCATCCCACCTCCTTCTTGGCTGAAAAGCTGTGACTGCACAGATGAACAAATGAAAGCGTAATCTTTGTTTTTCTGCTATGGAGGCCACTTTGTGACAAGTTGCAGGAGAATTTGCAGGACTTAATGCAATTAAGTGAAAAAGCCAATTCCTACCAATGCAGTTTAATACTGGAATTCCTGCAGTGCTTTGTTGCAGTGTGCGTATATATGTATAGAGCTAATTTTCATCTCTATTGCTACTCTGTCATGCAAGCTTGAGTAATTACAAGGTTTACTCTGGAAGTCTGTTTTGCACTCATGTAAATTCACAACATTACCCTGGGCTGTCACCTTTTTGCTCTCTTTCTCCCTCTGCTTTTTTTGTTTTAGTGATTCATTTTTACTGTAATAAGGGGTAGCAATGTACCCAAGACACAATAAACAGTTCAATTGCAGAATGCCCTTGGCAGCTGTAAATAATTTCCCTTGAATTTGGGGTCAAATCTTCCTGGGTTTATTCAGAAAGAATTGCTAGAGATTAACCGGACATTATTGTCTGAGAAAGAGCCATAGGATTCCATCTTGAGATGAGGAAAGCTCATGGTTTTGTCATTTCTGTTTGAAATCTGTTACATTTCATTAGTCTCTCTTTCTCAAGGAGTTGAAATGGAAAAATTGAGTGTATCACGTGTCTGCAATGTTTAATATTAATACAAAATCTATTTAGCAAAATTTTGAAGGTTCTTTGGAGGAATGAAGTTTTAGTGAAGCGCTAATCATTGCAGTGACAAAAGACAACAAAGGTCAGGTGAAATTAGGATATTTTGAATTTCACAATTTTTTTCTAGGAGCCCTATAAATGTGGTTGGCTCCATAGTCAGCAGTGCACTGGTACCCATATAAAATGTCCCTCCTAGATGGTTTGTTTGGTTTGGGGTTTTTTTTAGGGTTTCTTTTTCATGAGCCTCAAGTAATAAAATTTAAAATTGCTCTCTGCAAATTCTTCCATCTTTGTCCCTCATCACTGCAGACCTGCTATGAACAGAATCCAGTGATTTTACTCCCTCTTGAGAGAGCACACAAAGTATCGGTGTCGAGCTGCAGCAAGGAGACTGTTTGGTGAAACCAGCCTCACAGTCTAATTTCTTCTCCCGCCGCCCCCCTTCCTTTTGTTCGAATCCTGCTCCTCGTTGGGCTCAGTGTCGCACCTCGTCGGAAGGACAAGATCCTCCTCTGCTGGCCACGAGCAATACGGCACCGCAGGCAGGAGGCCCTGCCTTCACTGCCCCTGCTTGCACTCCCTCCTGCAGCCCGCTCCTGGACCCCCACCCTGTGCACCCCTCCTGACAGCCTCCTTCTGCATCCAGTGTCCAACATCCTGCATCCCACATCCTGCGTCCCACATCCTCCTCTGGAGCGGAGGAAGGGGAGAGCTCCAGCAGACAGGAGGGAAGGAGTGAACTCCTCCTCCTCCTCTGCTGCACACCACCATGGCAAGCTTCACACCATGAGTCCAGAGGCTAAAATTTGGCCCTGTGCTGGCCAGCAGGGGTGACAATGCATCAAAACCAGTGCAGTCTGGTGAGTGGTCCAGTGGACCTCAGGAGGGAGGAGACAACTCTCCATGCTGAGAAGTCAGCTCTGCCAGAGGTTTTGTCCCCCGTGGCTCTGCTGCTGCAGCTTGTGACAGGCACACGAGGAGGGAAAGCTGCAGCACAAAATGAGATACAGGAGCCTTACAGTAACGACTGTGTTTAACTCCTGGACGCTCTGTGCTGGGTTCTCCAGAAGCTTTTGTTCCCAGTAACATTTATGCTGTGGCAGCAGACAGAGGCTTTCATCCAAAAGCAGCAATCAAAATCTGAGACTCAGTCACCAGCCACCAAACCACTGCCTGCTCTGAAGGATGATACTGTAAACCCGCACACTGTCGAGGGCACCAGTTCATTGCAAGAGGGAGTTTAGGGTACCTGCCTTTTTGTGGTCAGCTCTGCTCGTGCTTGGACAGAGGGGTGGGTGGATAAGCTGGAAAGAAAGTAGCACAGTGCTATGTCTCTCATTTTTCCTATTTCTTGGGGTGTGAACATTGTGAGACTGCCATCTCCACCCTACAGCTGGGGAAACTGAGGCACAGAACAGCCTGGTGCACCTCACTCAGCCTGGGCTGAAACCCTTCAGCATTCCCTGGGGTGCCAAGGGGTGCCCCAAGTGCAGGGGCAAACTCACTAAGTCAAATCTTTCCGACTGAAACCCTTTCCAAGCCCATAAGGCAAAGAGCACAGTAGGGCAGCACAGAGAGCTGGAGAGAGAGAGATGAAATGTTTCTTGCATCATCCTGCTCCCAATGATGCTTCCTTGTTCTTTGTTTCATCTGTTCCTCCAAAAGCAAGGAGTACACTTGCAGGATTTGTTTTGGTCTGTGTTTATGGATGAATGCTGCCATTAATTGTAAATGGAGCAATTAGACCTTTGCTTTATATAGTCTCCGTTGGGGTCTGGCAAAGGATCTGACAAATGCTCTACCTGCACTCAAGAAATGTATACACCAAGGACAGAGCTTTTACAGCCTTCTCATTTACCATCATCTCCGCACTCACTCAGGAGGGGCAATTGTGTGAGGATGTGTGTCCTTCCAGCTGCAAAGGATTTAGTTCTCTGTGTGTGTGGCTCACTCAAATGCACCTGGGAAGGGGCTCTGCTGCGTGGTTCAGGGGACGTTGCTCTCATTAAAGTCAGTGGGGAAGGGGAGAGCTGGAGTGTCTGTTCTCCCTGGCTCAAACACAAGAGGGACGCAAACGTGCCTGAAGCAAAAGCTCATTTATATATTCCAGATAATATTCACAAATGTGAATTCCGAGCTTTTTATTTTGTCCTGTTTCTTATTCATTGCTTCTGATTCATTTGTTCGTAGTCTCAACCAGCATTATCTGAGAATGTCTTTCTTCTATATATAATGTGTGACTACACAGAGCATATATTTACAGTTAATTGTATCTGTAGCAATGCATAGGTGCACATAATAATTGTGTGTGTATGTGTGCTGTCCTTACCATGTGTGTTAAATTGTTTGGAAATACATTTTATTCCCTAAAATCATGTAAGGGATGAAGAATAGCACCTTCAAATCTCCTTTACACCCACTGTTAGCATGTGTATCCTCACTGCAGGCAGGTAATCCTGTCTGCAGCTGGGATTTAGAGCAAGAGGGAAAGCGAACGGAAATTGTCACTCTGGGGATGCGTCCTGGTGTAGAGTCAGTGCCTTTCCTTTCAGACAAACCTCACTCACACTCTTCAAAGGCTGAGAGCTGTTTTCTGTCTTCTTCTGTTCCCTTTTGTTGCTAGCCCTTGATCGTGAGCTGAACAGGAAAGGCTAGAGCCCCACGTTGGAGGTGGGACACATGGCATTTCCTCCTGGAAAGTGCCAGAAATATTCTCCTGCATCCAAAGATTGTTGACAGCCTTCCAGCTCAGGGCTCCAGATCACACTGGGTGCACCAGGGATAAGGTCCTGGGCCATGCTGCACTGTCCAACATCCACTCTGCTGTTCCCGGGCACCTGCCAGCCTCTGGCTTTGGTAGTCAGCTGGAATGTGGCCTCTGTCAGCATCTCAGAGAAGCTGGACAAATAGCCCATGTGCCATCACCTCATAAGCAAAGAGACAATTTAACTCATTGAGGTCAGGTTTGCCCCAAATCAGACCAGCCCAGCAGTTTAGGGTGTATGCTTGGAAAAGCCAGAGCTCTGCCATAGGTTTGTTGACCTTTTGTTACTCTTTTCAAAGAGCTCTTGAAATCTAGGCCAGTTAGCTCCAAAGTGGGGAACTGCCTTATCTGGATGTCCGGCACTAGCCACAAACAGAATGTTTGTACTGTAAGCAAAGCTCTGCACTGGCTTTTGTTTATTCAGGAACTGACTCTCTGACCTTTATTATCTCATGCAGGCTTCCCATTTTTCATTCTTGGCCAACATGATGAAAGGTAAGTGGTTTCAGTTTCTTCATGTTAACTTCTGCCTGCCACAAAACTGAAAGGCTGGCAACCTGGTTCATCAAGACCCTTCATGAGTGCCCAGTGCTGAATTATATTAACTCCATGCAGAGCCTTGCTGAGCTTAAAATAAGGTCTATCATCAAGTAAGAAGTCTGTTTGACTTTGAACAAGTAATATGGTGAGTACTTTCAGACCTCCACATGTGCTGTACATCAGTGCAGGAGACAATGCTGCATCGTGTCCCAGCCAGGAGTGTGTCTGGCACACTGGAGCCAAAACGAGAGGTACAGCAGCAGTACCAACGTGCAGCTGACCACAGGGTTCTCCTGGACCACACCTGGAACTCTCAGTTCTGTTCCAAGCCAGGACTTTTCTGCCACTCTCTGCCTTCATGTGCTTTGGGCATCCACGGGTGACACAGTGGGCCATGGTTTGGCAGAGAGGTCATGGTCCTGGGCTGCAAACCTCACAGAAGGATAAGCAAAGAGCCCAGTTGGGGATGAAAACTGGAGATCAAATAAATGAAAGCTGACTTTCCCTTGCAGCATGCAACTAACTGTGGAATTTATTTCTGCAGGGCTTTGTCCCAAGTGCAATAAGGTTCGAAAATAAGCCCATGCTAGTAAAAAATGGTTAAAGGCTGCATCACATTACAATGTTGATAAGGGAAAAGCTGTGATGAATATTGTGTGGGGATGTGGAGGATGTGTGAGGATTTGTATCTCCTTTCAGAGCCTACAGGGTCCATGTAGAAGATGATGGTTTTATTGATAAGTTTAGTACTTTTGCAGGTAAGCCCTGCTCTTTCTTTTTCTTGATTTTAATGTCTCTTAGACCTGAGTTTATAATGCATAGCTAATGAAATATTACAATTTTGCTCATTCTTCTGCAGAAAAAGAGGGTGGGTTTTAGTACACACTCATTATTCGTCTGCATTTCTGTTCATTCCAGTGGCATTTTGGCTTTCAGGTCAAACCAGAAATCCTGTCACTCATACAGCAGTGCCCAAATCGATGTTGCTGTTCTAACAACATGTGTGTAGAAAACAAATTTCCAAATCATTTTTGTGTCTGAGCTCAGTGTTTGGGTTCTGCAAATATTTGGCCACAGTCATGCACTTGGTTCAGGGTTTACACACCTGTTCACACAGACTTTTGCAAACTGGTTGATCTGCCTTTTGATGGTAGAGTATCCCTTTCACAATTACTGAATTCATTGCCTGTCTTATGGTGTATGGTCCTTAACATCTGTCCCTCCACTCTCCTACTCCCCATCCTCCTGCAAGTCTCACCTCGTTCAGCCATCACTGTCCCCATTCACCCCGCACCCATCCCTCTGCGGAAAAAAGTGGTGCTAAACTGCTTTTAAGTAACAGCCACAAAACTATTTGAAAGGCTTTCTGGCTTTGTTGTTAGCTGGTCTCCTTTCTGAAGCTGCAGATACTCCCAGCCACAGCCCGCTTCGAAAGGAGGAAATACTGTGAGGTCTCATCTCTGCAGAAGTAAATGGGGAATATCTCATTATTTAAAACACAGTCAGGATTTCAGCCTCATAAAAATAACACTACAATAATCTCAGAGCTGGGGACAAAAAGTATTTAGGGAGGTGGTAGGAAAACTCATCCTGCTTAAATTAGGCCAGATTTCAGTCAGTCTCCAGAGGTTCAGAGAGCTTGAATAAATGCTGGGTACTTTCTGGCGCTCTTGATGTGTGTTGGCAATAGGCTTTAACTCTGCACATCACTCATCTTGACAACTGCAGTCCAACAAAGTTACCTCGCAATTCAGGTCACCCGATGGCATCCTAATGCATCACTTTCCCACTTGGAACATTAGTCATCACTTGATCCAGGGAAGGTTTTGAAAACAGTGTGACTGTCGGCATTGGGATATCTGTTCTCTCCGTAACAGAGAGTCCGTGTAAGCTAATGAACAAGGGGATATTGATCAGAAATCCATTGCTTGATTGACAGCTCTTGGCAATGTGAAAAACTGCAGATGAAAGCTTGAGCAGTTTAAAAGATCACCCAGACCTCAAAGCTGATTTGAAGCTTTAAAAGTCAATCTCTCTCTATCAATTATGGGGGGATTTTTTGTACTACACAGAGGAAAGTTATTCTTTGAAAATTTGCATGCAGGATGTCTAATTTAATTTCATGTAATAGTCACATTTCAGTGACAAATGTCAGATCACTGCTTTTTTTAAGCATGTTAAGGTTTTCCAGCACTTACAAAGAACAAGCACTCTGATTTAGTAATATGTTTAAATCAGCCAGTGTATCAGACTTTGTGCTTTAATTATGTACTCAGATAAAAAAAGTGTTGTTTTTGCTTTACTAAACCTATGGCTTGTTATGAATAATTAAAAAAATTGGAAAGAGAGCACCTCTTTCATGTACGAGCTGTGTCTGTTTCTGAGGTTCATAAGGAGGGATGGCAGTGGGGAAAGCAGGAACACCGGTCATTTCTCAGATCTGCTGCACTCTTACATCACCTTGGCTGGTTTCCTGGCCAGTAACCTCATCTTCCTGACTCTCATATCCACATGGGGACCAGGGTACCCAAAAGGGTTTGCTGATGTCTTCTGAACCCTTTCCACACACGCCCTTAACTCCATGCCTTGGCCATTAAATTTCTTGAAATGATAACTGCCAGCCCTTGAGGGGTTGGTCAGTGTTGCCCACTTTACCTCAGCCCTGCTGCCTGAAGATGCCATTTTTGAGGGCTGCTGGGTGCCAAACTGGCCTCAGGTGTGCCACAGCCAGTCCCAGAACTGCCCCATCAGTGCACACAGGGTGCTGTGCCCCCCAGCCTCCCAGAACCACCAGAAGCACGTCTTGCAAAATGTGAATTACATCTTGGCCAACTTGTTTACAGAAGAGCTGCACTTAAAAATAGTTCATAGCATGTCAAGTAATTACATAAGTGTTGTTAATAAACAATTAATCTGTTGCTGAGAAATTATGCCAAACAAAAATCAAGTGACAGTAGTGTCATGTCTTAACAACACACACTAAGCAGCTGCCTAAAAACTGCTGGATGATTCTACAATGGCTTAGCTATTTCTGCTCTTTCAGGGCACTTATTTTTCCTCTGTTGATTCAGGAGAGTCCTCTAAAGCATGTTGGCATGTTTGCTGTCCGCCTTTTGCAGCCGTCACTCCCCTGTTCATCTTTCATAACTTTTAGCAGGTATATTTTTCCATAAAAAAAGGATACCCCATCCTTCAGAAAACATCTGTGGAATAAAAGCCAACATGCCCCTCTAAGATTCTGAAAATAAACAGGGGATACAAAGTCAGACTACTTCAGACAGTTTCCTCAACCTCAAGTCGTTTGCAAAATCTCCTCTCCAACAAACTGAACTTGGAGGCTGCATTTCAGGCAAAACTTCCTTTTTGTTTTTCTTCCTTAACTACATCACATTAAATTTAATTTTGTTCGGTGTAGACAATGTCCTTATCTTTCAGCGAGATCCTTCTGTTCCTCAGCAAGGCATACACTTCTGCAACACTTGCACATAGTCGAAACTCAGCTCCTGTGGAAATAATGAGCTGGGGAAAAGGAGTCTTGACTTGACATAGCAATAAATGAGGTGAAACTTTCCTCTATTTTTTTTTTGTAAGAAACGAGAGTTGGCATGTAGAAAAAAAAAAGAAAAAAAGACGGTTCTATTTTAATATGAAATATAAAACACCCATTGTACAAACGTGGAATTTCTTTCTTTTTTTCAGAAGCAAAGAAAGAATAAAGATAAAGGCTGCAAGCGAATGAATGAGGAGAGAAAACTAAGATAATGCAGTCGATAATCAGTTCAAGGCAGAGCATTATCCATGGGGCCATCGGTTCGGCCCTAGGGGAGAGCTTTTTAAAATGTCTCTGTACGTAGCTTAGCTTTGCTCATTACCATAGCTTGTCTTTGAAACACTGGAGTGGCTTCCACTGGCAAGAGCCATACCTGCGCAAGAAGCTGCCAGCCCACTTTAATCAAACAACCCCCCCCCAGTGTGGCTGGCAAAGCCGCTGGTCCCGCGGGCCCCGTGAGGACACTGGCTGCTGGCAGGGGAGGACACTGGCTCCTGTAGGCCATGGACTGGCAGAGGCAGGGACAGGCTCCTCAGCACGTGCCCACGGTGCCGGGCCCTTGCTTCTCGAAGGCTGTTTGCGGGCAAGCAGTCACACAGACATGCAGGTGCCATCTGAGGACTCTTGAGTCCCTGCACACAGCAGGGCCCCTGTGCTGGGGAGAGCCCTGCCTCATTCTGCAGCAGCGGTGGTGATGGTCAGCAGAGCAGCTGGACAAAGAAAACCCCTTCTTCTTACAGGAACCTGAATCTCCTTTTGGCACTATGCTTTTACCAGCCTCAGCATCTGCCCTGGCTGTGGTGCCACATGGGGGACTCCTTATGCCTTTGCCTGGAGAACCTTGGCCTGCATCCCCTCTGGGGCATCCTGGCTGTCACTACAGGAGACAGCTGGGCAGCCAGAGCTACAGTGCCCTTCAGGAGCATCCTCGAGGGCAGCACTGGAGCCAGCTGTGCTCGGGGTGGCCATGCTGGGTGCTAGGTGAGCTCTGCCTATGCCAAGGAAGTGCTGAACAGCACTTTTGGTCCTCAAGATCGTCTCAAAACCCACTGACATCCCAAATGAGCTGAATGGAAAACGGAGTGTCCATCTCAGGGAATAACTTCTTTCATATCTTGTCTCCTTCCACTTTTAATTCCTCTGTTCTTTCACTCACTTCTCACCCCTCCCTTCAGATGAGGCTGATGACTACAAGAGCTACTACTACTACACAGAACCGGACCGGAACACCAACCTCCAGCAGGAACCCTGGGAGGAAATAACTGGTTTGAGACATCTTTAGGTGACAGCTTTGACATAAAAGGTACCTCTCAGGGTGGGCAGGAAGGCAAGGAACGGGTAAAATCCCAACCCTGTGCTTGAAGCGTGAGCATGGCATGCCTGGCTGCCAGCCTGCTCTCGAAATGCCTGCATCAAAGGGATGAGTTAGGAGGATCGTTTGCAGTGTTCTTCTTTGTATTTCTCTTGTAAAAATCCTGTGTTTTATCTCCAGGTTTCACAGGATGGATTCTGATCATGCAGAACATTTCTGATTGCTACTACAAAAAAGCACAGGCTTATTTGTCTATAGACACTGTAAGATGTAATTGCTGTTTTCATGGGATATATGTTCTGTATTTATGCTAGGAACCAAATGTAGAGCAGGTTTCTTTTTTTCTTTTTTTTTTTTCCTTCTTTTATCAGTTGCAGGGGTTTTATTTCCTTTTCTTTTTTTGTTTTGCCAAACTTCAGGAGAACAGGAAAGGATCCTTGAGTTTGCTCTGGGGACTCAAAAGGAGAGTCAGGGAAGTTGCCTGTAGCATTCCCCAAGTTATCCCCTGGTACAAAACAAGTGGAGCTGACTTTTGCTGTACCCAATACCAATTGCTCCTGGCTGCCTGGACTGCAGAGGAGATGTTGAGCACAGTGTAAGGAGCAGCACACAAGTGACTTTCAGCAGATGCCAGCTCTCTTGAAGCAACAGCCACCCAGGGGTATGGTAGTAGTCTAATGGATGGCTTTTCCAGGAGAGATTTAATGCTATGCTCCAAACAGGACAATACCAAATCCACATCACTCCAGACTAAGTGCTTGAAGGCAGACAGCCAGAGGCAATGCCACAGAGGCAAATCTATCCCTGATCAAAGGAAGGGACTTGCCCCCTTACAGTTCTGTAATAGAGCAAGGGGAGTAGAGGATCTCCAGACCCAAAGCCATGAGCCACTGCAGCTTGGAATAAACTCTACAGCATCTCATAATGTTCCTGTGGCTGCTGAGCTGATGAACAAGCACAGCACTTTTTACACAGGGTGCTGTGCCCAGGAAGACAGACTCCTGCAGCCACAAAATGCAAGAAGGAAAAGCAGGTGATGAAGGTTGAGAGGCTGAAAGATCTCTATCCTTACTTCTGCAGATCCTTGCTTCTCCAACCCCTGCAAGAATGGTGGTACGTGTGAAGCCAAAGGAAGTGACTTCAGCTGTCAATGCCCCGAGCCATACGGTGGGACTACATGTGAAAAAGGTAATTGCTCTTTTTGCTAACCTGCACTCCTTATTTTGGCAGTTAATGCTACTGTTGCAATTTTATAAATCCACTGTTTGCTGAGCTGAGTGTTCTGACAGCCCACAGCAGTCATGTTAGGACCTCATCCAGGCCAAAGTCTATCTAAACACCATCTAGTAAAATAGACCTCAGGAGTGCAGAGAGTGCTCCTCTGTGCCCTGCAAGGTGGGCAGCGGGGAGTTGCTCACTGGTACCACAGATTTTTTGCCATAGATTCTGTGAACAAGAAGTGAGATCCCAAGTCCACACCTGCTGAATGAAAGTTGGAGCGTCAAGAGAAGGCATCTTCCCATGATCCCCGCAAGGGCACAGCTCTTGTGCGCACACAAGTGCTGATGATGTACTTTGTGCCCCTGTTTTCCACAGTGAAGGACGTGTGTCTGGAGAAGAACTGCCACTATGGCGACTGCTTGATTATACTAACTCCACCTTATTTTAAGTGCAGCTGCAAGCCTCCCTACAAGAGACCCTTCTCCCAATGTGGTAAGCACTCTGTTGGGCACAAATTGTGGTTGGGACAGCACCATGGCTGCTTTGTGGTGGGAAATCATCCACTGCAGAGGGTGATCCTGCTCTAGCCATGCTGCAGCTCCCATCCATGGGCCTGGCTAATGATGAATTACATTTGATTTGAGGGATGGTGGTTCACTTGTAAAACCCCTAGAGAAAAGCATTTTTCAAGATTTCATGAGAACTCAAAGACAACAGGCTGAGTGGGAGCTATCCCCAGTTTCCACTGGGCATCCAAGCAGCTGTATAGTGTTCAGCACACAGACAAGCCAGTTTTGTGTTTTCCACATTGACAGCATCCAAACAGTGCCGTCCAAACCCTTGCAAAAATGGAGGTACCTGCATACGGAACAGATACAGATCAAAATTCACCTGCAACTGCTCTGAACCTTTCAGAGGGAGATTCTGTGAGATCGGTACGTCACATTCCCTGAGCAGAGGTGGGGGTGAACCTCCAGAGAGCCAGAGGCTGGCTTCCCCCTGCAGCCAGACGAACTGGTGCTACTCCTGTAGCATCCTGTGGTGACTTCCTGTCACTGCCCCAAGAGCCTGACTACACTGGGGCACCAGCCTCTTTGGAGGGAGTGTCGGAGGAAGAGGCTGACTTCTGCAGCCACTGCTGGCAAAGGGGCTTGAAACCATTCCCATCTTGGTGTTTTCTAAGTGTGCTTTGGCAAGGTCCCACTGTTATATAATGAGTGCGCACACATTTCCCAGAGGTCCCCATGTCACATAGGGAAGAAATGTAGGGTTTTCCTTAAACACTCAAAATCTGATGTAGTGAAGATGCCTGCCCAGTTGCCTGTGACTCCCCAGGCTGAGGGGAGTGGCATTTGAAGTCAATCAAGCTAGAAGGTGGACATATGTTGGGACATTATTCTAATTTCTGTCCTGTGTACAATAAGAAACATAATTACTTGGCCCAGTAGGTTCTTCTGATCCTCCATAAAATGGATGTAGGATAAGGAAGGGAAGGAAGAGGAGCCACTTTGAGCAGGGAGCAACACAAAAGTCATTTTCATATAAGCATTGTCCTTCTACAGGACCAGATGATTGTTATGAAGAAGACTCCTCTACATACAGAAGAAGAGTGAACCAAGCAGAAAATGGCAGGACCTGCCTGCGCTGGAATTCCCACCATCTCTTGGACCACCCTTTTAATGCCTTTTTGGAGGATGCTGATTCACATGGCATTGGTGAACACAACTTCTGCAGGTAATATTTTGAAGAAGCAGCTGTAGAGGTCTGTATCAAAGAAATCCCCGAGGACAAACTGCTCACAAATTTGAGAAACTGATGGCGTTAAGATCTCACATCTTTCTAGATACTGCCTGCCCATAAAACACCAGAATGTTAAAGATGTCTTCTCTAACCATGCTGATGTGAGGCTTCCAGAAGCTGCCCTCTTTTTTTTTAATGGGCCCCACGTTTTTCTTATGGCTAAGATAGTTATGGGAATAGTAATATGGCAGTATTGTATGCCTCGCTCAGGCATCTTCTTTGTCAAATCTTATGAAATATTATCTCTGGAAGTTCATCTCCCATGTAAGAGCACGAGGCTGCTACCTAAGAATCCTCAACTCTTTCACTGATTTAATGGAGATTTCCCCATTTCCAATGGCTGATTCTCTCAACTGTTCCCTTCAGGAATCCTGATGAGGATGAAAAACCTTGGTGCTACATCAGAAAAAATGAGGAAGTAGCTTGGGAATACTGTGATGGTTTATGCTGCTCAGGTAAAGAATTAGAAGCGGGTGATTTGGCAGCATGTAGGTGCTCTAGAGCAGCAGGTGACTCCCTGTGGCTTAACTCTTCCAGTCTGATGTTACCTCTGCATTATACATCTGCTGTCTTCCAATGCAGCTGAAGAGACCCCAGCAGAACCCCCAACAGACCCCCTGAAATATTCCAAACATGTGGACAACCAGAAGTTTGTAGGACACGCAAAAGGATATATGGTGGATCCAAGGCTACACCTGGACATCCCTGGATGGCATCTCTGCGGAGACCGACTCCAGATGGGAATGAACATTTCTGTGGTGGAGTGCTGATTAAACCATGCTGGTTTCTTACTGCTGCACACTGCCTTGAGTAGGTGTCCTATGATTAGGGTAGATAACTGTATAAAACTCAGGATGGTTAGTAAAGGCAGTTTGGTATCCAAATTATTTGCCATCAAAATGATTGCTGGGAGTCAAAGTGAGAGGAAAACATATCTGTAAAAAAAAATAGACACATACATAAAAATGTTTATATACATGAAAATGGTGCTTGCTGGAATAACAAACTTAGGCCCCACTCAAATAAAATGAGCTAAAGAAGTTGTGTGAGAGGAAAAAAGGAGGAAAGTAACAAGATTTTGTGAAGTATAAAAGAAGAACTCTAGGAAAAACTCAGGGGATATTGGGATGCCATAAGCAACGTCACATATTGCATCAGAAATAAGTTCTTCAAAATAGTCAAAATATGGACTTAGCTTTAATTTTTTTCTGTGTCAATTAGCTTAGAATATTACATTTCCTCCAACATTTGTACTGAATTAGTTGGCAACCACCACCCTAGGAAACAGGTAAATTACACACTGGAAATCATTCCAACACAGATTATTTTAAATATGGCAGACAACGGGAAGCAACTGTACTCCCATGGCTACATGAGCTGCCACTCATCATTACTGCCACAGTAATAGACTGTGTGCACACTGCTACTCTGCCCTAAAATGCAAAGAAAATCATGTACATGCAGCTCTAAATCACTTTATTTCATGATTGCAACAAGTTAAGAGCACATGTATTTTCCACCACTGCTTTCCTATCTAAGCCTTCCTATAGTGATTTTAGGAAATCTTCTGGCCAGGCTTTACAACAGGAAGGAATATCTTGACTTCTTGATACTAAAAGTGCAGGTTTTCACTGCCACTGATAGAAAATGTCTGTCTGTAAATGACTTGTTTTTTTCCCAGAAACCCAGAAACAAAGATCCAAGTAGCCCTTGGAAAGCAAAACCTCAAAAGGAAAGAGGATTATGAGCAAATATTTGTTGCAATGCAAGTAATTTTACATGGTGAATACAGAGAGAAGGATGGTGTCCCATACAATGATATTGGTAAATGCTTTATTTGATACTCACGTGGCTCACCTCCAACCTTTGTTGTTTGAAGTGCCTCTCTCCCACTAAAATCGATGTAAAATTCTCATTGAGACTATGCTCTGGAAATAATCAGGCCAAATGGTGATCTGAACCCATTTGAATCTTGGGGTATAAATTGTGATGGGCAGAGAGAAGTCACTGCATAGGAGGAGCAAAACAATGGGAACAGGTCCAGCACTAGGGGGCAAACGGAATGTTGGGTTTATGCAGCTTTCCATGAGGTTGCATCACACACTGGTAACAATGGTTAGGGATCAAAATTAGCTCCGTGTTTTGTTATTGTTTATCTCCTCTCCAGCACTACTTAAACTGCAGCCTGTTGACGGTTACTGTGCCGTGGAAACAAAGTATGTGAAAATAGTGTGTGTCCCTGACTTCTTCCTTCCTGCTGGGACTTCCTGCTTCATTTCTGGATGGGGCGAGACAGAGACAGGTACTTGTGGGCTAACTGGATTTTGGTGGGCACTTTAGTGGCAAGGTGGGCTGGTACTTTCAGTAGCAATTGCCAGACCCAAATGAGGACCTAGGCACTAGTGAAATCAAGACATGGAATTCTTGTCAGCTAAAACATGCCTTGCAAATTACTCATTAGTAGAAATCTCCAACTGCTAAATCAACCAAACCTTTCAGAGTTCTGATAAAATGCCTGATGCATTTTTTTCCTGCCATCTGACTCTCCATGTCATGGTTTCATCTGAAGCCAGCAGCAGAAGCAAGGAAGTATCAAGAGAGGCGATTGAATATCTTGCGTGTTTCAAGACAGGACCAAGAAAGATGGGAATTTTCACATGGTTTTCCAGCCCATTGGGTCAGATAAAGCTTTTCAGAAGCAGCATCTGGACCTTCAGATGTACTTAAAAATAAAAAAATTCCAAGCTTTTCAAGTTCAACCAGCTCTATCCAAAAACCTTTCTTGCTCACGGTAAATCCTAAGGGGAGAAATTATTATGCTTAAAAAAAGATAACGGCAATTTTCTGAAAAATGCATTTTCTCATGTTCTGATTGATGTATTGCTGTAAAGCAGCAGAAGGAAGATGTGTCACTGAGGCTGCAGTAGGTGTCTTAACGCTTTGTGGCTGATACAGCCTGATGTGATACATAGGACCAGATTCTCCCTTCTGATGTAACTCCCACTGAAGTCCACAAGAGACAAGTGTGTTCATTTGATCAGAATGCACCAACAGAATTTAATGGACATTTTTTAAAAGTTCCAAATAAAAATTCTTCCTTTAAAAGGGGGAGGGGGATTTTATGGGGTTTTTTCCTCAACAAAGAATATCAAGTACCCTGTACATGTTCAAACTAGATGGCTTCTTCTTTGAACAGAGCTATTATTAGCATTTCAGGAAATCACTGCAGAAATGGAATATTTCCTGAAACTCAAGCAGAACCAAACTTATAAACCACCTTCAATTATCTACAGATGTAGTACTTTGAAACTCTGGCTATTGCCTTTAGATGTCAAGTTATGTCTTTAGATTCGCTGTAATTAATCATTGGCCTTAAATATTGTATGATTTTCAGTTTTCATCTGTTTCATTAGCTTGCATGTTAAAGCACCTAATAGTACTAGTCTGAGAAGTGCTGAGCAGCTCAAAGTCCCATGGGGACCTCTGGGAGCTGCACCTTGGAAAAGCAGGATTACACAGAGAAAGCTGATTGGAACCAAATTCTGAATACCTGACTTCGCTTTTATTCAGGCAACAACTCAGTGTCCTGAGTGAAACTTCATGCTACAAGTCATTGGAAACTTATCATTTCAGCCAGATAGCTCTTTTCTTCCCAGGCTAGCACATGCGTCCCCCTGCTCTTCCCCCATCCCATTTACACAGCAAGCAAGATCGTATTTTGAATAAAAGACAACGTGTAACAGGAATGGAGGAAAGTGACTCAGTTTTTTTGGTGCACATCCCATAGATGAACAATCCCATCAGCTGTTAGAGGCCAATGTCAAGCTGATTTCGCAGAGGAAATGCAATGAACCTGAACTACATGATAATGGACTGGATGATAGCATGCTTTGTGCAGGAAAGCTTTGGAAACCCGGAATCGATTCTTGTCAGGTCTGTTGCTTTTTCTGTATTTGAACACTAATTTTTTGTGTAAAGAGTCAGGCTGTGCAGAGCTTTGGCAGTGTGCTGCATAGGTATCTGCTCTCACATCAGTGTATTTCAACAGCTTTTCTGCAGTACACTTTGAGCTGTACATCCTTAGAGCTAATATTGCCACTGTCACCTACAGGCAGATCTATGGAATCAAGAGAGCAGCCTGGAAAGCTTGGCTTCTGAGGCAGTTTGTCAAAATAACCTGAAAACTTGCTCTTTTTTTTCCTCAGTTTTTTAATGGCCTCTGCCTTGAGCGCCAATTCTAATCTGATTTTCACTATCAGAGCTAAGACTTGCAGGGAGTCAGTACTGATGTTTCTTTTCATTCAAGCTACCACAAATGTGAAACGAGTTTGTACTTATACCATTGAAAGGTAGGGAAGAGTTTGAACAACACTTCCTACGGCACAAATTACCACTCTAAAGCATTTTTTTGCAATAGAAATCAGAAATAAAACAAAAAAATGAGACCAACCAACTCAGAGTAAGGCTATTTTGATGAATGTGAGACAGCTTAAGTTTTCATTTGTGCCAGGGATCACATCTTTATCTTTCTGAGTTCAGGCTCTGGATTCCTGGTACTTTCATGCCTGGGAAATTTCATGTGACCTTGTCAAATAGATGTCACAGACTGAAAAAAAAGGAACATTTACATCCAAAAAGTCTGGTGTCATTTGACCTGGTCACAGAATTGCAAGACTACTCAGGGGCTAATCAGCATCTGATGGTACATGTGATAGGAAAGAAACATCATTGCAGCTTCAAAGTCTTGTGATGGGACAGAAGCATTCTGATTTTGGTTCATATTTTGCCTCATGCTTTGAACATGTGTGCTTTCCTTCATCAGGGAGACTCTGGAAGCCCACTGACTTGTGTAGAAAATGGCTCCTACTATGTATATGGCCTTGTGAGCTGGGGCAATGGATGTGGGTTAAAAAACAAGCCAGGAGTTTATACCCAGGTGACAAAATTTGCCAGTTGGATTATAGCTGTAATTCAGTCTTAATCAAGATCATGTTATTAGGAAAGATCTTTGGAATGACAAACGGTAAGATTGAGAGATTTACTATTTTTAGCAATTCCCTAAATGCCTCCTTTTTGACCAAAATTATTACTGATATTTTCTCATGGCCTACATGAGGCATCCTTCATCACCATCTTGAAAATAGCGTTAAGACAGTTAGCTAGAATGTCAGTGACAGTTCTCCTGTTGAGGGCTTTGAAATAAGCCCACATTTTGTAGCTAAACAGATCCGAAAGTAAAGCTACTCCATTTCTTCCCCAAGCAAATCAAAGGCCCTGATATCAATGTTTCTAGATCTGCTTTTCAAGCCATGAATCTTCTCCAAGCTCAGCTGCTGCCAGACATTTCCTCTTCCCCTCATGCTCCAGTCAAAGGTGTGTTTTTTCTGCGCTCATTGGACCCTGATACTTCAAAACTATTGGAGTGTGCTCTTAAAGCCATTCTTCACATACATAGGAATCACCACTTGGCTGAGTTTGCAAGATTGCAGCCATTGGAATTTCCTGAGGAGGAAGGATCAGGCAGGACAATTATTTTTAAAAGCACTTCTGTGGGTAAATAGCTACAAATTCCATTGGTGGTGTGTTCCAGATTGAAAAACAAAAAAACCTTTAAGTATTAGAATTATCCACTTTATTCCTGATTAGAGGATAATTACTTGTTATGCTCCAGATCTACAATGGTTTATATGTGCTTAACAATACCAGTGAGACCTAGTTAGTACTAAATGCCATTTAAAAAATCTGTCTAAAGCCACTGGATAATTTGGGAGTTCTCATAAGGTTTACCTGTCTAACTGAGTAACTTTTGCCCAATGATTCTGCACAGAAATTTGAAAAACAAGGGATTGGTATTAAATCAGGATATAAAGAACAGACCTGTTTGTGAAGAGTGAATTCCTTAAACTAGTAATATCACTCTCAGTTGAATTCCAGGGTTTACCACCTTCTCTAAGCAGCTACTTAATAAGTGCATAGCTACCCCTACTGCAAAGAGTAATTCTGATTTTTTACTTTGGAAGGTTTGAAAAAGACTGAAGAACTAATTGTGATCTGGATACATCCTGATAGTCTAGAACAGATTGCCTGATATCTGTTAGAAAACCTGCCTTTGGCTAGTCAATGATAACTTTGCTCCCACTGGCCTTTGACTCGTTCATCTCTTAAACCACTGAATCATGATTTTGTGTTCTCTTAGGTCAATGGTGCCAATAATCCAGGAACACAAAAATGTCCAAAAATTACAACCACGGAATAAGAGTCTCCTGATTTATTCATTACAAATTATTTCATATTCTACCATCCGTGGTACAAAGCTGAGCCTGCCAGTCATCTAGTACTAACTTCATTTACAGCTTTAAATAAATAGCAGAATCTGTAATACATTCAGTGATAAATCACAAAGTACCCACACAAAAATAAAATGATCAGTTATAAATTGCAATGTTTTGGTTGCTCTTTAAAACAAAAATTCTTAAATGCCATCTATTCTGTTTCCCAGAAAACTGGAAAAGCTACAGGATTTGCAGGACAAGATGAAAATCTATTTGTGTTATGTCATGTTTCTGTTTACTTCTGATAGAGCTGCATTTGCCTTCTCTTGACTTGCAGAATTTCTGAAGCATCAGGGTTGACTCCGACTTGCTGAGATCCTTCTGTCTCCAACTGGTCCTATAAAATCACACATAAATAAATTGTGAAACCAGCCAGTGGACGGGAGAGGGTTTTAACTATTATTCTATAACAATATTTTCATATTCAGAATTACACAACTGGCAAAAAAATGAGGAAAATCTAAATCACTGCCCTGCACTGAGCAAATTTCTGTAGTGGAGAAGTGCAAAAAATGGACCTGTTCATGTAAGTTAGATACCTCACATACCAAAGGACTAAATGTGCTCAAGTCGTAGTTTCTATTTTGAACCCTAAATAAAAAGCAAACCAACAAACACCTGACTTCCACATGGATTGCACACTTGTAGGTTTCCCTGGGACCATCATACCTTTTGTCATATACCTTTGACTTAAGAAGATACTGCCTGTAGTTCCCACTGCCCGCTTTACTCAATCATAGTTTTCACTTATTTCCTGAGTAACTTTTCAGATGGGAGTGTAAATCATGGATATGTACTGTTGCTCTTGGTGTGGATTATTGTTTGACTTCTTAGCAAAGCTAACAATTAAATGATCAAAGTATTTGAAGTGCAGCGCTTCTCTTTTATTGTAGTTGAACAGCTCCTAACTGTAAGGTCTACAAGATTCCTCTGTGGACTTCTGCTCTCCTGTGCTGGGACACTGCAGACTGGGATTCATCCCTGGGGAGGCAGGCAGAAGGGAAGTCTGGAAGATCCCTGCTTGTAATATCTTTAATCTTGAGCTGGACAGAGGCAGAGGAGGCTGGAGCACTGCCCCTTTGCACAAAGCCTCCCCCAGCACACGTGATGCTGTCAGGAGCCCACACCAGCCTGTCGATACAGCTGCCAGTGGAGATTACACGGCAACACGGAATTACATGGCAACACGTGGTTCCTGCTGAAATTAGGAAAAGAGAATGGGACTTGCATGGGGAGTCCCTTCTACCTCTGCTTCTGCTTTCCACAAAGGTACTAGGACATTTGGAGATCTGAAATCATCGCCAAGTTGGGGAAAACACATCCTGACACTGACATTGCTGACACTGCTGAATTCCCTTCAGTGGTTCCTTCAAATTAAGATGTACACTAAGCCACAAAGCTTCATGAGGGAAGTGTACATATCCTGTTCAGATAATAGGGAGAACTGTAGACTCCAGGGAGCATTCAAAAGTATTACACAGGATGTATGCAGGTAAGGAGCAGGGCTGTTGGGATTTGTGAGAAGAATCGTTTATTCTACTTACAGCTGCAGGTCTGTACAGAGCAGAAGCACCCAGCAATCCCATTTCCCGAAGGTATGCCAGCTCAGCAGCTCTTCTTGCCATTTCAACCTTGTGAGAACCTGGGGGGGTCCAGCCAATGCCTCTGAGCCAGTTCAAGTCAGACTTGTATTTTACCTGAGAGAATGAAACATGCACCAGGATGTATTATCTTGTTGGGTTCTAACCAAATCACATGCCCTGGGTATTCAAGAGAGAGCATATAAAGAGCAGCAAAGTCAATAATAAAAAAAATATTCATTTTTAGCAAGCACACTGTGGTTCTTTCAAGAAGGTGATTTTGTTGGCAGGTAAGGTTTACCAAGGAGATTGCACAGACAGCCCCAAGCCCAGGGAAGGACCGTGTCGCTCAGCCACACTTACATCACTCTGCAGCTTGTAGGCCTGCTTTGCATGTTTCACATTTAGCTGCTCAGGGTCACAAGTGTATTGGTGCAAGGGCTGCCTGTAGTTAATGTTGCTTGCAAGCTGCTGGCTTCTCTTGGCATGGAGGAATCCTGGCTGGTTGAGGTGACTCTGGAACTGTGCCCTGTTTAGGGCATAATCATTCCTGTACTGGATGTCGCTCTGGAGTTTCCCCACTCTAAGGACATGTCTGATTTTGGGATCATCATTTGCACTGAGGAATCCAATCTGCTGGCCTCTGTCTCTCAGGAAGGCTTCTCTGTATTTGTACTGCAGGAAGGGCAGAGGAAAATCTCATTTTCATATTCAAATTACCTTCAAATTCTGTTATGAAATAACTTATCCTCCCCTAGCTGTCACTCACGTTTCCTGTAGTGCACAAAGTCCAAGGGTTTGTTTGAGATCAAACTACATCTCCTGATCTAACAAGACACTTTAGAAGAATGACCTTTGTGCTCATTTTTAAAGGAGTGGAAAGACCTAGGGGGCCCAAAATGCCCATCTCTCGAAAGTAATCAGAGATCCTCCTACAGTTGCACTCTTGGGTACACACAATACACAGCTCAAGCAGTGAAGCTCCTCTATCTTTAGCTTTCTTGCCAACTGTGGTCTTCTATGTTTGAAGATGACCCACTTTATCCTAGACCATGCTTTAACTATTCATAGCCTGTACCTATTTTATTTGATTAAATCATAATACGTCTTCTCCCTAAGAAGAACTCTTGGACCATAAAACAGAACAGCCTGGTATTGGACATTATTAATGGTAGCCTTTAGTTGGAAGTCTTTGCATTTAACCAGTACTTGGTTTCATTGGATTACCAATTTTCCACACCAGAACAAAGTTCACTCATGTCAGAATTCACCCATTTTTATAGGATGGGGTGGCATGGGAAGAGGGTTGGGAAGTGTTTGAAACAGAGCAATTCTTACATCACTAGCGATCTCTCTTGAAGCCTTTGCTGTCTGGAATGGGATGGCGTCAATCCTAAAATCATAGCCAGATGCCCTTGTCTGTTCCCAAGATGTTTTATACAATTTCTATGTTGAAAAGAAAAGAACAAAACAGTCATTTCCCCCTGCAGTTTCTTAAACGCAGTCCCATAACTGCAATAATAAATGTTTTATCCTACTGGGCTTATTTGTATCAAGAGCCATCAGTACGATCTCCAAGGTTTTGATCCAGTTCTATAGCGCTTCAACTTCTTTTCTATTCACCATAATGATAAAATGCCTCATCTGAAAAGTGCCACCAGGGTTTCCTTTTGTACTTGAATGTGGTTGTTTTTGATGTGATTTAATTTCTATTAGAAACTGTGATGCATCAGTCACATCAATATTGCATTGATATTGCCCTTATTCTCTCTTTTGATGCATCCACTCGCAGTGTCTTGGGCTTCCTGGCATCATAATTTCAATACCAGTCATTTCAAGCTTTTCAAATGATCCTCGTCTCTATCCCCAGCCACATGTGGCTTCATTAACTCATGTGGAATAACAGCCGGTTCTAACATATTTAATGTGACTTTGAGGATGTGAATCACATTTACATCCTGAAGAGAAATTGCTCTAGATTTGGTTCTTGTTCCATTAGTAGCTTTCTTAGGATAGCTTCCAGTCTGCAGGTCCTGCTACATGGCCATGGTATCTTAGCTGACACTTTTGGCTGTCCCTTTTTTGTTTTATTCATTTGCTTTCTGTAAGTCTTTGATTCATCCCTTCTGGCGTTTGTGACCATATGAAAAGGAGCACAAAATCCTCTCCACATTTTAGGATAATCTCTGCTTTACTGGTGAATGCAGTGCTAGGTGCTGCTAAATTTGAAAGTAAACTGAGATGCCAGAAATCCTGCAAGACAGCCAGGGCAGAAGCAATGCAAGCGTCACTGTGCACCCTACCAACAGGTCTAGGGCTGACCTTTCATTTGTGTGCAATCCTTGCACACAATATTTGCCATTTTACATTTTCCTCTATTGCTTCAAAAATGTATTATCTATTTCTTTCTTTCACCTATCTCAAAGTTCCTTACAAAATAAGGTCATTCTGACCCTACAGGTAAACACAACAGCTACTTAATCAAGGAACAGGATATTAGGAATAGACTGAGTTCCTCTGTATGAGATAATGTGGAAACAAATTCTCTTTAAACTAATTCCACTCACTGATTCTGTTACATCCAGATTGATGACAACTATACCTAAGGGATCAATTCAACACAGTGTTGCAGCTTCAGAAAGGAAGACTGCATAGCCAAGGAAAGAGGATTCTCCCTCCTACCTCACCCAAACATAACCAAAAAGATTTTAATTTGCAACTAACCATATCTATATTGAAGGTTTGAAATCCTTAGTAGTAGCTTACTACCCTAGAAAGTTAAATGAATGCTCAGAAGGAAAATTAAAAGACTTTTCCTGATTCCTCCAGCCCAAACCTAGCAATATGTTGGCTGTTCACTGTCTCTGGCTATTTTTAGTTTTGGTCAGGCTCAGAGAACATGCCTTCTACATACATGAAAGTTTTTATTCCCAAACAAGTTTACCAAGTCAGCTCCCCAAAGGAGAAAGTTTACTTACATCACTGATGTAAAGTGCATTCTGGCGGGCTCGGATAAAGTCTGGATGATCAGGAGGCAGGGTGTACCTGTGCCTGCCTTCGGAACCTCCCGCCTTGTACAGTCTCTGTGGGGCCAAAAGTCATTGAATGCAACTGGCACTGGAAGCAATGTCAAGATCAACTCTTTTATGTGTTCTAGTACAGCAAAAGTTAAGATCACTTATACATTAGAATGAAACCTACCTCATTGCACTGGAGGTAGCTGTTTTTGGCATGAATCAAATTTGGAGAGTCAACCACAGTAGTGAACTTCAGACTTTCTGGCTTCTGACGGTATTTTATCTGAAAGGAGCAGGAGGCAACAAAAACAAACAAAGGAAAAAAAAAATACGAGATGTTTCTGTTAATGATATATGACAATTCCAAGTGTGTGATAACTGGGGTAAAACATAAAAGACACTTTCCTGAAGCCACTGTTCTGCTTTAGTCTCAGTTGCTCTTTCAGCTAGGGACTGGGGATGCCTTTGTATCAGGCACCGAACTTTTTGGCACCTGTGTCTGTGCATGTGTGTGCAAGAAGGACTTCCCACTGAAAATCCACATGCAAAAAGCTTTTGAATACTACACTTTCGACAGCTCATAATTTTTCTCCATTAATGCATGATACTGAGCATGCAAATGCCCCTTCAGTGTGGTTGTCAGTGCTGTATCTTTCTACATAACTTCCATAACCACCTGCTTAGAATTTCATAATGGAGTTTCCTGCATTTATCTATTGCCACATGTTTTGCTTATACTCTTGTGTTTCATTTGGAATGGAAAATATTCAGCAGGTGTCACACAGTGGACTTGTGTCTCCCGTACTGCTTCTTGGTAACTTACACCTTGTATAAACAGGCTCCCACATCAAAAGGAAATGATAAGCTACATTCGTAAGTGTCATGTAACGAGGAGCCTTGATGGTAAACAATTCCTACAGACTTGCTATCCCATGAAAGATTTATCAGTTACCTCACTGATGAGCTCTCCAGCCTTCTTTACACTTTCTATCTGCGGAGATCTCAGAGCCATCCAACCAACTCCTTTCATGAAGTTCAGGTCTGATTTATAGCGATGCTGTTAAAAATGAAAATCGTTACCTATCAGTTTTGTATCCACAGCTATTAAAGTTTTTTTAAAAACTCCCTGGTTCATATTCACATTTTGAGGTTTTTCATTTGCCATGCACATATCAGATCGTAAAGCCAAACTGTTTGCATTTGTTCGTTCCACCAGGAATTAAATAATGTATCATATGCAAGTTACAAGAGAAGGCCCCATGAGTGAATTAGTATGACTCAAAGCAGTAAGTAATAACCTGTTTGTACTGGGCGTAAAAGAACCTCTTTTGAAATAATTTTATGAGGTGAGTTCAAGTCAGGAATACTAATTATTTTATCTGGTTCATGGTTCCTTGTTAACCCCATTTCTAGGAGGACACATTACTCTTTCTTCACTCACATTAAAGGCTTGCTTTTACCTCCTAATCTATTAAAGAAAATCAGGCAGACCCAATAAAAAGTGAAAGTCAGTAAAGTACCCGCAATCCCCACAATCCTGACTTCACTTCAGAGTCATGGTGTTTTACTGTGTGCTTTTAATCCAATCATTCATTTTTAAATTTTTTTTTGTTCTCCCCTATGTNGCCTCTGTAGGCAAGCTCAGGAGTACGTAGAGTAGGGTTCAAAAGAAAGATTTTACCTCGCTCTGTAGCATGTGGGCTTTTTTGGCCCACTTCATCTTCATGTCCTCTGGGAGTGCTGTAAATTCATGGAGTCTCTTTCTGTAATCTTGATCACTTGCTAAGGCCTGGGCTTTCCGGGCATGGACAAGGTTCACCATGTCCATGGGCAGATGAAACTGAGACCACACATCTTGGGATCCCTTCTTGTACTCTTGTTCACTCTGTAATTTGGCAGCATTCAAGCAGTGCAGCAACCTGGTGTCATCCAGAACACTTCTGGCACCAATGTGTTTTCCTCTCTCCATCACAAAGTTGTATTTATATTGGTACTAAAAATTAAAAAAAAAAAAAGAGTAAAAGTGAAAATGTGCCAAAATTAGACTGGCTATTCCAGCCAACTAACTTAAGATAAATTACTGAAACATCTGTTTTCTGTAAAACCGGTCAAGGTACCTAGCACTGGAAAGCAATTGTTTGAATATCTCATTGCTCTCAAATTTAAATACCACAGGAGCTGCAGCATCCAAGTGCACCTCAATGCATTTTCTGAATATGCCCAAAGCATTCATTATCTTTAACCTCAAATCATGTACTTTCATTATCTCTCTGAGAACTTTATTCCCATTGCTAGGAATGAGAATGTAAGAGAAAAAAAACAAAAGACAGAATAAAAAAAATCGATACAAAAGTGAAACACCATGCACTCTGTAGCTTTCATATTTGCAAATGCCACCCAGCTATTTTAAAGAGTAAATTCAGTTTTCCTGGAAAGAATAAGAAGCAGCAACCCCTCATTCTCATCTTAGCTGGGACTATGACTCTCCCTGTGATCTTACATTTATCCTCTCTGTGAAATAGTAATGATGATGATAATGCTTATTTATACAGCATCAACAGGGTGCTTAGAACTTTAAAGGAAAGGCCTGGGCCCTGAAGAGTTCATAATGTAGTTGAAATGGGATAATAACACTTATCTACCGCACAAGAGAGTTGTGTGGATTAAATTACAGCATCTAATGTTTATAAACTGCTTCCAAGATGAAGGGCCAAATTCAGATCTGTTGTAAGTGGATGTAATTCTATTATGGACTTGTACCCTCTAGAGCAGATCTGAAGCTGTAACCAAAAGAGCTCTGCAAAATACGGTTAAGTATATACTATAAATTACAACTACAAATGGTTGCTTCATGAAACAAACACATGTGAAATACATACGTATTTTATCACATTAGAGATAAAGTATGCAGCTAAATACTATCACAAAATGAATACTTTTTCCATCTTCCTAGAATTTTTTAAATATCTTGTGAAGGAGAGATGAACCTAGGCTTTCTGAGAAAAGGATACCACCATGTGTGGTATGTGTTTTGCATACAACAATCCAAATGATAGGATATTTATAAGGATAAGATGATTTGTTTCCTCTGTTTCAGAAGTTAAGGGCATATGTATTTACAGGAACTTGCGCTGATTTTTACTTCCTAACCAGACACTTCCAAAAGTCAGCTCAAAACAGAGTGGATAGAGTTAGGGGGCACTTCATAATATGAGGAGCTGAAAGCCTGAAAAGGAGCAGGATCCCTGTTTTTTTCTGTTTGCAAATACTTTAATTCATTTGCTATTTCCCACTGGAAGATGTTTAACCTTGCTTGGTTCCCGATTAGCAGCGATTCTTCCTCTTCTTTTTTTTCCTAATTCACACAAAGAATCTCATTCATAAGTAATATATTCTGTCTCACACTTGTCTCACATGGTTATGGAGTTGCTTTAATTCAGTAAAATCTGCTTTAGACATTGTTTTACATGAAGTTAACAGAAATTAGGCAAGAAGGGAGGTTGAATCATTCAACTCACATCACTGGCAATTTCTCTGGAGGCCCTGGCAGTCTGGAACGGGAGTGCTTCCATTGTCAGCTTGTAGCCTTGAGCACGTAGATTATGCCAAGATTCTCTGTATTTTGCCTAAAGTAGGAAAGGCACATGTAGACTGCTGTTTTACTTTTAAATGCACAAAGGAACAAACAAAGGAACCATCTTTCATTTGTTATTCTGTGTTACAGTCTCATTCTTTATAATCAAAGGATTTTTTTTTAAATTATCTTTGGGAAATCCTACTAACTCAGACAAAACATGTCTCGTTCTTTATGTAGATTTAATTTCCTCACAAGCGTATATATGCTAATGGAGATAAATATCATTATAATCAAATCAGGGAAAGCATAAATAGAATAGACCTCAAATTTCCTCTACTTATCCATCTTCCTTGCCACTGCACAATTCATCCTGCATCTGAAATAAGTTGTAAGAAATACAGAACAAATTCTTACATCACTGAGGTTGGCTGCATTTATTCTTGCCCGTGTAAACTCTGGCAGACCCAGCGTTGGTGTGTAGTGATGCCGACTGTCCTCTCCTGCTGCTTTATACAGGCGCTAGGAAAGAGATCAAAGAGACAACTGAAATTAATTTTCTCCCTTGTTTCAATAATACAACAGCAGTACTTAAGTTGTTAATGATTGTGACAGCCATAGTCAGCAGTCATTGAAAATAGCTAACAGTGTATCATTGAAATCGCAGGGTTTTTTCTGGGCATAAAGAACATTTATATTAATTTTTATAAATATATGTTGATGCCAAACCACTACATTCTTAGCCTTGCATTGTTACCTTCCCAGCAAGGGAAAAGTAGACCTAAGAATGTTAAGGGCATCATGAATGTGTGTGAAATAAAAGGGCAAGCATTTCTGGTAGACTGGACATATTTCTAGCTTGAATTTTTTTCCTCATGTTACTATATATGATTCTGATAATTTGTCTACAGGTTTTGTCTTGTTTTTTCACAATTTAGAAAAGTGATTCTTTTTTTAGGAGCCCTCAAAGGTGGATCATGCTATGCTAGAACACCCCACAATCCTGATTTTTGAGTCTCTGTTTCATGCAAAAAAGCTTGATAATGGAACTCTGTTGTATGGATACTATGTGAGCTTTTTGAAAGAGATTGAATGGAAAATGGTATTAAATGTTTGGAAACAACAACAAAAAAATTGTGATCTAACTGTGAAAAAGCACAAATCAGTGATGCTTGTGCTTTTTTTGATGCATTTTGCTTTCAGAACAGGGTTGCCTCTTTCCCACTTCTCCATCCCCAGCTTCCTGCATTTCGAAAAGCATATTTTCTGATTCACGTTAGGAGAGCCTACCTCATTAGCAATCATATTGCTGAATTTTGCATGAAGGAGGCCAGGAGAGTCTGTCACCGATGTGTACTTGAAGGAATGTGGCTGCTGACGATATTTACTCTGAGTTCACACACAAAGAAAAATGAACAGAATAAGTAAACTGTCGTGTCAGATAAGGGACTTTTTCCAATTCCAGTGGCCTAGTACATCTTCTTGTGTTTAAAACTCTAGTTTGTCTATTAATCCTTAGACTAATTTACTTTTTGCTGTTCTGAATTAGGTGCATTCAAGTCTCACAGGGGAAATGAAAAGTAAATAAGGAATAAGACATAAAATAATTTAAAAAATGGCTACTGTGCTGAATATGCTGAAAACAGTAATGAGGTTATTTCACCCCTTGGTGCCATTAACCCTGGCAGCAGAATTACAGCAAAGGTAATCCTGTCCAGAGAGAGAAGGAGCTGCACAAGCCCACTGAACTTTTTTGTGAGGAAAAAAATGTTCCACCTGGCCTGTGGCTCTGTCAGAATTGTGAACAAAACAACTGCAAGATCACTGCAAGCACAGATCCATTCTCTAGAACACAACTCTTATTTTTCCCCATTTCACATCTATGTGAATATAGGCAAAAGATGCAAGATTTGAAACCAGGAGAGACTGTACTAAGATAACACAACAGAGGAAATAAAAGTCCAGTTACAGAGGGAGAAAAACAATAGAACACAAAAGCAGCAGGTGAAAACCACACTGACTGTAAAGCAGGAGAAGCGCTGAGGACCGTGTAATGTACTGGGCACTGCACAGCTCATTCTAATTTTGGAGAAACAGTACAAGGTACTTATTATAGATAGGCACAACCTTCTTTTTAGTTGAAAAAGCCCATGTAAATTCTAAAATAAATAACATAAAATAACCACCTCCTGGGTCTGAAACACAGGAGAAAAGATTTGCAAAATAAGTTAGCAAAGTTTGCAAAGCCTAAAACTTCATCAGGTTCATCCATCTGCAGTTAGGACACGAGTGGAATGATCAAACGCAAGGGGAGGGAGTCTGGCATTATCCACTGAGTCACTTTGCCAGCCCAGTCTAATAGAAAGACATCTGGCAAACTCTTGTTCGTACTGGAGAAATCAAAACCCTCTTTTGTTACCTCGCTGATGAGTTCAGAAGCTTTCTTCTTTCCTTCAATCTCTAGGGCCCCTGGAGTAATACATCCAACGCCTCGCATAAAGTTCATGTCAGACCGATATAAATTCTAAGGAAAACCAAGCAGAAGTAATTACAAGTTTGAATTTGAGATGCCCTATATTTATTCACCCAAAAATACACAATAAATCCATTAAATTAGTATCTACCACAGAGAGTTCGTACACATTGCCCTAAGATCTTGTGTTTATGAATATGTCTGTGTGAATACAGCCCTGACAGATCTACAGCACAGATGCAGGATTCTGAGGGCTACTGAGCCTCATGAGCACCAAATGATGCTTCAGCTCCTAGCTTCTATGTGTAACCTTGAAAAAACCTTTTCTAGGTACATGAATTTTCTTGATGCATAATATATAAATCACAGGTAGACATTATTGATTTACAAATATACTTATAATAAGACCAGTTTATAAAAAACTAAGACAATATCCTTAAATAAAAGCTAGTAGCTTTTAAGTAAGAGAAACTGTAGACAAAATAGCCTTGATTTTTAACAGTTCTGAATGGTCATAATATTAGCAAGGAACACTAAAGAAAAATAGCACTGAGCCACTACATATACTTAATTAACATATTTTCCAGACCACCAAACCTAGCAGTGACTCACTGCAAATATTAATTTTTTAGAAGTTACCAATAGGTTGCTGATAAATACATTATGACAATATTATTTCATTTGATAATGAGAAGGATGAGGTGTAGGATGGATGGAAACCTGCCTCAGAATCTCTGATTATGTGTGTTTCACCCAAATTAGGGCAGCATAACTGGCATCTGGTGTTATACTTGTTTGGACACAGTCTGCCATCTCCCAATCTGTTGGCTGAAAGTGTTAAACTGATATAGAGTAGCATTTTGTGGCCAGATATGTTTTTAAAATACAGCCCCTCCTGAGGTCTGTAGGGGCAAGGGAATCTATGAAAAGCTCTTTGCTCAAAGCTGTGCCTACAGATCTGTAAGGCATTATCCAGTTAATTTTACTCAAGACTACGTAGGGTGTTAAGTTCATCCTTTTTAGAATTTCAGTGGATATGTCTCGGTCCAGAGCTTATAAATGTCTTACAAATGAGATCATTCTTGTGAAAGTACACATGAATTTCACCCAGATGCAAACCAGGTTGTAAAAACCAGTTGGTAAAGGGTTTGCATAGTTAGCAAGACCTTAAAAAGCATATTTTTACCAACAGTCCAATCGTCACTTGCAAACACTTTTCTACGCAATCATCAAAGACTACTCAAACTTTATCTCTCGGTGTAGTGTGATCACACACTGATCCACTGCCCTGTAAGATAAATGTCTCATTCCTACAAGTAATCAAGTGGGAACAGCCACTGTTTACTCCTCAGCTGCTGCTCAAACACATGCTGTGAGCTGTCACGAGTTGGAGCAGAACTATGTCGCACCAGAACCAGCAGGGAAATATCCCTGGGATGCTTTGCAATTACCTCACTCTGCAGTTTGTAGGCGTTCTTGGCACACTGCAGCCTCACATCGTCAGTCAAAGCAGTGTAGTGGTGGAGCAGCTGCCTGTATTCCTGTTCACTGACCAAAGCCTGGGCTTTCCTGGCGTGGACCAGGTGTATCATATCCAGGGGCAGGTGGAAGTGAGACTTTGTATCCTCAAAACCTTGCTTATATTTCACCTATCAAATGAGAAACAGATCACATAGATATCACAGCAAAGTAATTAAAATTCAGGTTTTGATCAGAAGAGACGTTCCTCATATTTCTTCCATATTTCAGTATAAATTATTCTTTTTAAAACAAGTTCCCTAACTTGTTTAACCATACCGTGAAAGATCAATAATTATAATTAGAATATGTGGCAGCCTATTCTTCATCAAAAAAGTAGCCATCTATATTATATTCAATTCAGCTCAGATTATTTAGTTAGTTAGTTTTTTGTTAAAACTTGATATACTGAACCTATAAAATTAACCAAACTGTCAAGAGAAGTCCTAATTCACTGCATTTTTAGGAAGTGCCAAAAAAAGGGGCAGCTACTGCCTGAGTAAAACATGCAACCAGCCTTATTTATATTAGAATTAGAATAAATCCTCAGTCAAAATATTTGTTAATTTGGCCAGTTTCATTTCATAATTTTAAACTAATATTTAGTGCTGGGTTGGGTTTTTTTGTTTTTGTCTTTGTCCAGGAGAAGAAAGGTGTAGAAATCTTCAAAGAACTTTTTTCATATGACATTTCCCAATCAGATTGTGCAAATTTGAGGTGTTCAGGCTGTTCATCAGGATAATGAACATCCAGAGTTATTGGTGGTCATCAAATGACTTAGAGTCACCTGACAGATGGATGAATTCTTCAGACACTTGCTATTACCTGTATGTCTAAGCCTGCCATCAGTACAAGACCAGCACTTCTGAGAACCATGAACACACTCCCATATATTTCACTGGTTTCTGGATCAAGCCACAGTCTTCAAAATGCACCGAACAGTTACAATTCTTATAAGCAAACAACAAATAATATGATTCTTAGCATATGTCAACACCAGGTGGGAACCATTCCCCAACCAAAAATGCCCAACTTGAAATTCCATAAACTCATTCATCCTTTAGTCTTTTAGAAAAACAATGAATTGAAAATAAACACTGAATAACTAATTCAATTTACTTCTGTATGAAAAGCAATGCCGATTCTCAGTTAGACCTGCCTCTGAGTGATGCTTTCACAGAGTAAAATATTCTATGATAGGCAGTGGTGGTGTGAAGCAGGGGAGTGTGCTAGAACACAGGCTTCTTTTACTGTCAAATTTATGTTACTGAAAATAACGTAGAAGAATGGCAAGAATATCACGATTATATTAAAATATCTGGAAAGTGGGACAGAAAGCCCTAAGTTTTAAATATGTAGGCTATTCCACAGCTAGTCCACAGCTAAGTGTATCTTCCTTGAGGAACTACTCCCAGTTAGGAAAACAGTTCCAGAATGCCACCATCTTCTTTCTTGTACTTACATCACTCTGCAGAGATGTTGCATGGACTGAATGAGCAATATGAAGGTCACCATCCAGGCCACACGAACCAGCCATCTGCCCTTTCATTTTCTGAAATGCCTCCTTATACTTGTGCTAAAAAGGAAGTAGGAAAAGGAATGTGGATAGGAGTGAAGAGAAGCATTGATCCAGCTGCTAAAACCTGAATAAAAGGGGGTTCGTAATACAGTCAATTCTGACAATACTCAGTATGATAATAAATCTGAATGAAACCTTAGTGGGTTCTAGGAAGACCTCACCCAAGTGCAATCCCTGTGATTGTCCAGTCACTGCAGCAGGTAAACTTCTCAGCTTTGCTTTCACAAACCTGCGTTTCCTTATTTACCAATAACACCTCATTGTGGCAGCACCTCCAAAAGCACCACTAACTAGTCCGAGGCCAGATGTCTCCCAGATGTAAAGCTGGCTGGACATGCTGTTTCCATCAAGAGTCACTCAGCAGGGCAGATACAGCCTGGAGTGAAAGACATGTCCTACTGGACAATATCATCCATAAGTTCACGTACATCACTTATGATTTCACCCGAAGCCTTTGCTGCCTGGAAGGGGATGGCATCCAGTTTCAGTTGATAGCCACCATCCTTCATCCTTCTCCAGGACTCCTTGTAACGAGTCTAGGAAATATGGCACAGAATTAAAAAAGAGTTCCTGTTCAGAGGGTTGACATCACAGCATTTTTGACATCCTGTGTTACCACATGAGTTTCATTCTATTCTAATGCAGGGGGCAAACACAAATGAAACTATCACAAGACAAGTGTCCATTATTAAGAGACTATTTCTTCATTCTTAATCTTTTTAATATAGGTGAATTTAGATAAGAAGTTTGATTTCC
>WEIT01010124.1:0-18749 GCA_013389985.1 Dryoscopus gambensis | reverse complement strand
CTTCCTCACAGAAGTATCTATTTCGATAGTACAAAGAAGTCATCTTTATGTGTAACCCAAATAACACACCTAGCAGATACTGGAATGTTAATATTGAAGACCTGGAGGTCCAGTTTTAAGCCCACTGTAACAGTTGTTGAGTAGGCATAAAAAAAAGCAAATCTCCCAACTTTGTTGGTCAGCGGTAGATGAAGTGTGATGATTTAAAGAGCATCCTGTTAATCAACTATATTAGATTTAAAATAAATACATAAATTTTAAAAGACAACTGTGCATGTGTTGTTCAAGTGAGAAAATGTACTGTGCTACATCTTTTTCTTCTGTTCACTTTTGATTTTAGGCTAGCACAGTTTTTCATATTTTTTTGAATATTTTCTTTGAATATATACCAGTCAGCACAGAACATAACCTCCTACATAGAATAGCATAATCAGAGGCAGAAGACCTATTTTTCTGTTTGCAGGCCAGTTCATTCCTGCATTCCAAGTAATGATTTCCTCCTTGGGCCAATTCAGCTGTAGATTGCAACCTGTATTGTAATTAATGTCTCAGTACATTTAACCTCTTAATAACATAACACTTTTAGCTTCCTTTATCAGTAAAACCTGTTGCCTGTGTAATATTTTAACTGTTGCAGCTATCACTAGATAGCCTGTGCACCAGTTGTGCAACACAATTGAATTACCAAGCCAGACAGATTTTTGCCTACCAGACCAATTCTTATGATCTAACCCTACCAAAGGGATGAAGGTTGGCATTTTTGCTAGAGCTGTATTGTATCTTTATGACTTTTGGCAACGATGAATGTGCACAAGAGCACTATTTCCTCTCTTTCTGTACCCAAGCTAAATGTGTTATCTCACTGGTGCATGTTTTGAAAAATGTCCCTGCAGTGGTATTGAGGGGTAAAAAATGGTTCCTGTCTCTAAAAGAATGGCTTGTGTTTGCTGAATACTGGCACTATCTCTACTGTTGGTTTCCTAAGCACAGAAATTATCTTGATGTGTTTGACAGATAATCAAACCAGAGTGGAAAATGGGCACAGCTACAACTGCCACTTTTTAGGATAGATAGAAAAGTTTTTAACAGCCAAATTACAGCAGGACTTCCTCACAGGAGAGTTCACAAACAATGCAGATGGTTTATACTTCTAATCAGTGTGTATGAAGTTTCTGAGATGAAAAGTTAAGCTAAGCTTCACAGTGTGCTCGTAACACAGACCCTGTGTTAGTTCTTGCACCATACTTCTTCTAGCAGTGTGTTAGGTTACAGTGAAACTAATTATAAATGTTCCTGTATATTAACCTGAAATGTGGGAAATATTTGTGTGAATCTGCATTTTCAGATTGTTAAGCTTTGAAGGGAAAGTAATAAAACTGTTAAAGGGTTGCAGCTGCTGGAGATAATTTCTAGTTATAGTTCTCCAGTTATTCAGCATGAGGTTTAAAGTGTAATGACATCCTGCATACTCTCTGTGATGTGAAAGTGTAGACAAAATATACCTCTGAATATTTTCAGGCTAGAACCCAAACTGGTGCTGGTTTCTGCATGTTGTTGTCATTCCCTCTATCCTGTCCCCTCCATCACCTGCCCAGCCCCCATTTTTATTTTAACTGATAATTCTAGTCTTACATGAATATGAAGCCTTGCAGCATTTAAAACAGTCCACAATTTTTTTTCACAATATAAAGGATGGTTCAGCCTCAGAAAACCTAAAGCTTGTCTGAATGTATTTGTATGGATACAGCCTGGAGGCTGTCTGTGTGTTGGATACATAGCAGTTTTTGTTGCAAGAGGCAACTCTTCTCCCTTTGCTTCACATTCTTGCCTTGACGTATGTGTACTTTTTAAACATTTCTAAAAATAAGCAAACATTTACTTAGTGGATAGTTCAGTTGGAATTACTTTTTTATTCTCAGTATTTCTTTTCAGTACAGCTGTTAAGTAGTTCACTGGTAGATTAAGTTAGGTTTGGGGGGTTTTTTTTCATTTTTAACAGCTCTCAATCATTGATAAGTTTGGTGGAAAACCCTAAGTTATATTAGGAATTTTGTCAAGAGTAGAATTCCAGATGTCAGTGATTACTGTCACAGTACCATTTATATCAGTAAAATACAAATGTTGTGCTTGTAGAAAGCAAATTAAGTGTCTTTAAAAGCTACCTTAAGAGCTTCCTGGCAAGTCTGTCCTGCCAGCGGATGGGAGCCATAGATGCAGAAGCAGGTATCCAGTTGGGCTGCCCAGGAGCTAGAGAGATGTAAATATATGTGAGACATTCCAATTTTAATAAATTAACAAATTATGAAAAAAAAATTTAACCTGGATTTTATTGTATAAATACCTAAGTTTGGAGATAAATACATCTAAATGTACACTTATAAAAAATACATCTATACACAGAGAGCTGCTGACATGGAACTCAGTTAGAGGAGCCCCTGCCATTTAATACAGCATAATAGTGACTCTTCCCTTTCGGTAGAGCTCTGGCATAGTTCTGAAGTAATAGTGTTGAGTTGGAAGCTAGATCATCATTGGAAAGTAGAGTTCATGGAGGTGGGTAGTTGTTTCCCTAAATATACAGAGATTTTCTGGTATTGTTTTTGAGTCTTAATTTAGAAAAATAGCTCAACCTTTTAAAGTTGTGCTTAATCTTGATTCTTTTTCATTTAAAATATTCCTGTACCTTCATTCCAGTGGTATGTTTTGTATATTGCTGTGGAACTGCACCATCTGTTTCTCAAAGAGCAGGTCACTGGGAGGATTGTGAAGGGGCCAGTCTGCTTTTGCTCAGGAATGACTTGAGACAGAAGGGACCTCATTATTCTTCCATACCTGAGATAAAAAGGACTCTTTCTTCCAAACAAAAATTGCTTTTCTTTGTCTGCTTTCCATTTAGTCCTTTTCTTTTATTAAGATCAGGAGGGACAAAATTGGAAATTTTTTAAAGTAACAGAAAACACCACTTAATCTTGGTTCTTTACCTGTGGTCACTTATTTTAATTTAGTTTGTATACTGTGTTGTAAAATACTGACTAAATTTCAATGCCCTTGCATGCTTCGTTGTAAACACTGACTTGGTAGAGTTCATTTTGTGTGTGAAGGCTTCAAGGCTTGAACAGCATTTCTCTACCTTTGGTGAACTTCCCCTTCCAAGAGAGGTAGCTTGGATAGAAGGGCTTCCATATGAGCTTTGTGTTTAAAAGGTACACAGAGTTGATGGTTAAACTGCAAATAGTAAGGTACTTCCCAGAAGAGGGACATTGTTTCTCTAAATAAGTTTTGTCATGTAAGATAAAAGTAAAGCTGATACATATCCTAATACTGGGAATATGTGAATGAGGCTAGGAGAGAACTTAAGTAGGAAGGATTTATTGCACCTTTGAAAATGCCATGTGCTGTAATGTTCACTGCAATCCAGTAGCCAGTTCTTGCTGAGACTTGGAGACGGCCACTACCTATGTCCCCTCCTCGACTCCACTGTGTCCAGGCACTTGGAGTTACAGTTCCTGATGGGAGTTGTTACCAGTTTAATTCTCAGTCACAGACTGCTCTATTTTCAAAACAATGTGATACAAAGAGGGTATCAGGAAGAAAAAGCATTATGAAGATGGGATAAAATTATAATCCAGCCTATTGAAACCAAATGCATACCTCAAAATACAATTTCTCAAGTAGCTGTTCAACTGTGGTATATGTATTGGCACCCACAGTGGTCCACCAAGAAACCTAATGTCTCATGTCTCTAGTCTTCCCTTTTAGCATCTGTTTTCAAATGTTGCTTGCTGTCTCTTAGCTCTGAAAGTCATCACCTTCCTGAGCACATTCTGAGTGCCCAGTACCAAACCTGCACGGCATGAAGCTGCTCTTACAGGCAGCGTGTCAGAAACCTCGCCTCTGTTGTAATTAATGTCTGCTTTCATTAACATGTTACTGCCTTACTGCTTGCATTTTTGAACAGTTTTAGCATACCTATTAGATCATCTGAAAATGTATTTTAATATCTTGGTTAAGAATATCTGGTATTGGAAAAACATCACAAATTCTAAAGCAGAACTTTTGACCATTTTATGTAGTACTAGCCCTGCTTTTTGGTGAGTTGATGAAATTTCTCAATATTCATTTTACCCTAGCAATTACTTCTTTTAATTACTTACCTTTACCATTTACTGATTGAATTTGCTAAAAAATTACTTTTAAGTGCTCATTCTTATGTTGTTATAACTAATTATTTGGCAAAACAAAAAATTCCACATGAGAAAATAAGTTTATGCTCTATTGTTTAGACAAGCTTGATGTGTTCCCTGAAAACATTTGTGCCCCTTAAAACTGCAAAACAAATTTCAGCTAATTGGAAAGAGGATGTAATTACAATTAAACTAGTTCTTCTTGTAATCTCATCCGAAAACTAAACTCTTTTAATTCCCTTCTTTGTTTCCCTACTGATGAGGGCTGATGCCCTTTCATAATTTTGGCAGCTTGGCTCTCCCTATCTTTGTCACAGCAGTGTTATCTTTCAGACCTTCCACCACTGATGGTGTCATTCCAAAGGAACACTGGTGAACTGATACTCTTTCTTCTTCTTCTTTTCTTTTTCATAATGGCACATGCCTAGGGTACCTCTCATCAAGAAAATAATACGGCAGTGTCTGATGTTAAAAGAATAGCTCTGAGGTAGAGAACCTTCCTTTGCAGACAAGGATCGTGCACTTTTACAACTGGCATGAAAATTTGCTCTAAGATGGTCTTTGTGGTGGTTTTTTTGCCACATGGGCTGTTGTGATAATGGTTGTGTTTGCATGTTATTTTTCAAGCAAACAAGAACTTGATTTATGCAGATTCTAAGCTGACCAAAAGCTGTTCAACTGGAATCAATACTGTCCTGAGCTAATAAACCCTGATTTACAAGCATGCATATCCCTGCAGCCTCAAGTTAAGCTTAGTGTGAGAGCAGAGCAACCTTGTTTTTGCCTGTCAAGCTTTTGTAGCCATACCCTGAATCTGGTCTCTGCTTCTGCCTGGTGGGGTCAGCAGCAGTGCAGTGGCAGCGCTGCAGCGCTGCACTTGCATTGACAGGGCCATAGATGGGCATTTGTGGGATGCTGCTGGCCGGGCGCAGCGCCATGTGATTTGGCAAATGCAAATAAAAAGGTCTCAAGACATGGCACTCCTACTTGCTTTCAGCACATGTTGGATAAACACAGGAGTGGTGGAGACAGCTAAGTTTCTTCTATATTCAACACATCATCTGCAGTGCTACATTTTCCCCTTTTTTGTTTTTCTACGTTAGTCTGTCTGTAATAAATTTAAAAAAATTGAGGGTGATTATGATGAAAAATAAAATAACTATTATTTGTAAATAATTTTAGAGGTGTTGGACAGTAGGTCTGAAAATATTCGGGCCAAGATACCGAATGAGGTGAAAGTAGTAATCTTACAGGGTTTTCTCTGTCCAGTCAGAACTGCTTCTGTCATGAGAGAGTTGAATGATGATGGGAACTAAAATGGTGTTGTTTTAACCTGTTTAAATAAAGGAGAATTTTAAGTAATTTCACAAAAATAGAAGAATAAGTTTCAGCCTATGTCCTGTGGAGTGAAAAGTGTAGCTGATAGGGATTTAGAGTCTCTATTGTCAACATTAAAAAATGAATTACAAAATTTACAAAGTGAACTGTAACATTCAGAAATTCTTGTTGCTAATTTAATTAAAAAGAAAAAATTAATCTCCTTTTCAGTGCTGAAATTTATATTGTTAGTGAGACATTGCTAGAATTGAACCATCTTTACAACAACAACAAAAAAAGGCAACTGTTAAGTATAAGTAACTGATTTTTCAGTTTTCTGCCCTAAAACAGCTTGCTCCCCTTTTTCTTATCTAAGCAATCTCCTTGGCTTGAGATCATAAGCAGAATTATTGTCAGAAAACATTTTCTGGGAAATGTAGATGGTTGGAATATCAAAATTAATCTTCAAGTGGAAAATATGATGTTATTACCATTTCTAATTTTGTTGCTATCAACAAAAGTATATTGTTGTGCCAGAATCATACATTCATATGCAATGCATTAGGCAGGCTGCTTCTAAAATTTCTGCTTAGATGACCTAATTTATGTATAAACAATGACATACTTGTTTACAATGAAGTATTTATATGTTAAATATACAGAAAAGGTATATGTGCATATGCTGAAACTTTGTGGATATCTGGAGTATTGAGATAAAGTTACGTTCTCCAGCTGAAAAACGACAATTTTTAAGCAAGTCAATCTGATGTATTGTCAGATGATAGACCACACAGTTAATTTTGAACTTAATGTCTTTCAAACAAATGTATTGAGACAAAAAAAAAAAACCAGTTCTGATTTGCTTCACTGCTGAACATTTTACTTTTTCTTTTTTTCTCTTAACTAAGAGTTTTGAGTGCCCCTGCATATTAACTTTTTTAGTCTCTATTCTTCTTCCAGTGAATTTCTGCATTTCTAAATGAAATTCTTACTTCCATTTGAGCTGATAGTACTGCAATGCCTCAGAACCATATTAGTACCTACTAAGATTCATCTTAGGACCTACAGCTGAAAATAAAACTGGGGAGAAAAAGTGGGACCGAAGACCTGGGGAAGCTCAGTTCACAGCTTCCCTAGGTTACAGATGTTTCTCAGAAGTCTTTGCTCATCTGCAGATACATGGATTGTTCTAACACAGAAGTTGGTCCCTTGTCTCCAAGTACCTCATTGAAAGTATGGCTGTAATTAGGTCTGTCTGATTGGCCCACAGAGGCTACAGCAGAAATTCAGCTATGGCTGAAGCTGTCACTGGGTAAATATTTCAGCCTTATTATTGAAACAGGGCCATTGAATAAAAAGCACAATAAACAAAAAGAAAACTTGTTAAGAATTTCAGTACTTTTACCATTAATTCCATTATCTGGATTGTTCCTTTAAAATATCCTAAGTGCTTCAAATTGCCATATAATTTACCTTTTTGAAGAATTGATGGTTCTGTTAAATTCTATTCTGCATACCCTTTTTCCTTCATCTTGAGGACAAAAAAATGGACTTTTGTAGCAATGTGTTAGCTCTGAAGAAATGGAGCTATTCAACATATGTAAACACTTTGAACTTTCCCTGTCTTTTAATTTTCCTGGACCATAGATGAGTGGAACTTCTACCTCCTCCCCAGCCAGCACTACATGTCTGATCATTTTTTTGTCTATTTTTCCTTCCCACAGGGACCCCCAAAAAATACAGCAGCTGCAGAACCAAATTCGTCTGGAGCAAGAAAGTGGACAGTGGTATCGTCACCAACAGCAACCTGATCAACAGCACTCTCCCTCTTCTCCTTCCTTTCCTCCTCCCCCTTCCTTCCAGGAGCTTGAGTCCAACCAGTCTGCCACCTCTCCTGTGCCAATGAGTATTCTTAACTCTCATACTTCCCCAACCATGCAGTCTTCCAGCTCCTTCAATTATGCTCGGCCTAAGCAATTCATTGCTGCCCAGAACATCAGCCCTGCTTCAGGTTATGTGACTCCATCTTCTGGGTCATCTACATCTAGTCTTCCTTCTCCTATGTCTCCAACTGCTTCTCAGAAACAGTTTGGGAGAGTGCCAGTTCCTCCCTTCTCTCAGCAGTTTGCTCCAGAAGGGGAATATGCCTGGTCTCCTTCTTCTCCATCCCCTCCACCCCCACCTCCACCTGTCTTTAGTCCAACAGCAACATATCCAGTGTGTGATTCCTTTCCACTTCCACCTCCTCCACCCCCTCCTCTTCCTTCACTTTCTTCACCTTCCCACAGCCTGTCTCCAACTCCAAGATTTCCTAATTCCAGCCAGTCTCCAGCAGCTTTTCTCAGCTCCATGCTGCCGTCCCAGCCACCACCCATATCTGTCAACGCATTAGGCCTCCCGAAAGGAGTGACGCCTCCGTAAGTATCAGCTGATGAGCTCCTTGATGTACTGAAGATTGTAATGAAGATTGTTGCACTTGCTTCATTTGTACTTTTCTAGGGTCCTTTGCTGTTAGCTGCTATCTGAGAGGCAGAGATGTGTGAATAACTTGCAAACGCTTCTGTGCTAGAGATGTGAGATAGTTTTTTAACCCTCACAGAAGTGAGGTTCTGAAAGATCCATGCTGTAGGAACACAAAAGATGAGAAGCTAAAGCTTTAAACTAGAGTTGAAGAAAATATGGAAACAGCAGCAAAAGGCTCTGCAGGCCCAGGGCAATGAAAGAAGATCCAAGAAAACCCTTCTCATGGCCCAGTTCTTTTAAAGTCACATATTCAGTGATATTTTCAGTTTGTGTTCCTATTACATAGGCAGGTAGAGAAATATCAAGTAAAGAGAGTATAGCTTTGTGATACTGAAAATATAAGGTATTAAAGTATACATCCGATAACAAAGTGGTCATAAAAATTCATTGGTTTTGGCTAGAGATTTTTTTTTCTGAGGAAATTTGGGAAAATGTTTAGGGAGGGATTTAGAATAGCAGTGCATAAAAACAAACAGAATCCCTATCCCTAAGAACTCTGCATACTTATTTTCCCCTTTTGTCTGCTCTAAAGGCCAAAATAGTATTTTGGAGCATGTTAGCTCCCATCATAGATCAGTTTGTCTTTCCACTGGCACTAGACTCTCATTCCATCCTTAGAGAACAAAGAGACATGCTGAAGAACAAAAATGACAATAGCTGTATCCAAGGCTTATTTATAACTTTGTCCAGAAGTTTGTCTAAACAAATCTACAGTATCTAGGTGACTTGCTCAGCTACATACCATTGCAGTGGGAACTTCTGTTATTTCAGTCCAAGATGTGAAAAGGAAGAGAAGGAAGAAAGAGGACAGATATCAAAGTAATAAGTCATGTATATCCTTTAAAAAGCATTTCTTTATCTTGATTTGTGTCATACAGCTCATTATGGAGTCTGGCCATGAAACATTTTAGGAGAAAAATTAATAAATAGTGCAGTTTGCCCTTGCAGTCATAGTAGTTGTGATTTTCTTACTGTCCTTTGCACTGGCTGACTTTCACTATTGAGACTGAACACTGAAAATTGCATAATTAATTTACTAATAGCTTGACCAGTAAGCACAGCCCACCAAAGCCTGCTATTACCCCTGATTTTCCAAGAGAAGGCTCTAGTCCAGCTATACAGCTCTGACAAGAACTGGATTCTTTTTTGAGTTCACTTCTGTGTGCTGTGAGGGTGATAGCAGCAGCTTGAGCATCTGCTGTGTCCCTCTTTCCCTGTTATGTTGTGCTTATGGATACATATTCTCATTTGAAGCATTAGCTGTGTTCTTCCTCATTCCCTTTGATCTTTGGACAGAGAGACAACTCTGCAAAGATTCTTCCCCCTTCCCCACACCCCTCACTTCCCCAAGCACAGCAGCCAGTCTGGGTATGCACATGATGATGTGTCTATTCATATTCCTCCCTCCCCCACCCCGACAAGGCAACAACCTTGGGGTCTGAGCTGAGGATGAGGTAGTTGGCTGTTTTTCTGCATTCCCTCAGGAAATATAGTCCAGATGGGAGCTGGATTGTGTTAACTATACTGAATGTACGTGTGTATAATTTATGTGTATATATATGTGTGTGTGTGTATATTTATATATATACACAGTGAGCATTTGTCATCTGAATTATAACATTAAAACATGGTAAAATATGTAGTGTGATGCAAAAAAGCCACAATCTATTCTTATGTATCTTTGATGCCAATTTTTCCCTGGTTTCTCCTTTTTCATGTTACTGTGTAGGTTAATATCTGGTGTGTCTTGCTGAGTAAATCACTCTGTTTCCCATAATTCTCATACCACTCTTGAGCACTTCTTCCCCTGGCCTCCATTCCCCCTTCAGCTTTAGGTCTCTTCTGCTATAGTCTCTGTTCTTTTTTGGCCCCTTTCACTTTTTGCTTCTTTTCCTTTTTCTTTGCTCCATGCTGACAAATCCTCTTCAGCACATTTATCTTTCTGAGGCATAGTTTCTGAGCTATTCCATAACCTTGGCCTCTAGTTGCACCATTTTGCCATGATCTCCAATATCTATTTGTTGAAAATGATGGTACTGTTTCCTGACAGTGTGCTGTACAGACTGGGTGCAAGGAATAAATTCCAGCATTTAGAATTTTGCTCAGCAGCCGAATTCCTCATCAAGCCATTTATCTTCAAAGGCTTTGTCATTACTAAATCTTGGCACAACTACAGATCTACTCCTCAAAAGCAGAACTTGTTAGGCATCACTTTTTTCAGTTTCTTGTTGTGGGAGGACCAGAATAAAGGTAAAGTAATAAACATTGCAGGTGGAGGCAGTTATTTTTGGAAATGGTCAAAGGCAGCACCAGTAAAGTTTTCTGTGGCTGTATACAAACCAGTAGTCTTTGTTACTCCTTGTGGAGTCAAACTTTCCCTTTATCAGCTTTCTTTGGGCATTTCCCTTCCAGTGCATGTGTCATATTTGTTCTACTTGGAAGAGAAATCATTCCAAGGAGATGCAGGACAAAGCAAGAGGAGCTCAAGGCTTTGGTCCAGTCCCAGAGACAGGACATCATTGGCATAAGAGAAAACTGGTGCAGTGAGTCCTGGGACTTGTGTGCCATGAAGGACAGGCTGGGCAAGAGAGGCAGGGAGGTTGGCGTTTTATGTAATGGAGGGTCTGGAATGTTATGGTGCTTACAGTTGGCAATGGCATGGTCAAAAGCTCTGGGTAAGGATTAAGGAATGAACAAATAATGCAGATATCATCGTGGGAGTCTACTATAGACCTCCTAGTCAGGACGGTGATGCTGATGAATTATTCTTTAAGAAACTAAGGGACACCTCTAAGTTAACCACTCTTTTCCTTACGGGGGACTTCAACTTGGCAAATGTTAACTGGGAATGCCATACAGCTAATACAAACAGGTCCAGAAGGTTCCTAACCACCTGCATGATCACTACATGGTGCAGACACTAAGAGAGCCAACTCAGAAGGATGCCCTTCTTGATCTGCTTCTCATTAACAGAGAGGATCTCATGACTGAAGTGGAAATTGGTGGTTCTCTTGGCCACAGTGACCAAAAAGCAATTGAGTTTAAAACTTAAGGCTGCTCAGGGAACTAATGAGTAAGGTCCCCTGGGGAAATGTTTTCAGTGGTGCTGGAGTCCATCAATGCTGGTGACTTTTTAAGCACTGCCTCCTAAGGGCACAGGAGCAGGCAAATCCAAAATGTCGGAAAAGCAGGCAAGGCAGAAGGCCAACTTGGCTAGGCAGGGATCTTCTTCTAGAGGTAAGGCAAAAAAAGTAAATGTTTGACCAGCAGAAGCAAGGTTAGATGACATGAGAGGACTAGGGAGATGCTGCTTGCCACCATGGGGACAAAATTTGTAAGGCCAAAGCTCAATTAGAGCTGAAGGCAGCCAGTACTGTGTAGCACAATAAAAAGGACTTTTAAAATATGCTAGTAGCAAAAGGCAGTCCAGAAATAACAGTGATCTGTTAAATTATGAGGGTGTTCACCATACAAGCAGGGACATAGACAAAGTGGAGGTAGTTAATGCTCTCTTCAGTCTTCAGCACCAGTCATGGACTGTGGGGGTCCCAGTACCCTGAGCTGAAGGACCAGGACTTTGACAATGATAAACTCAGAGTCAACTCTGAACTTGTATGGGATTCGCTGCTCCAGCTGGATCCCTGTAAGCCTGTGGGGCCTGATGGGATTCATACAAGAATCCTCAAAGAGCCGGCTGATGTCACTGCAAGACTCCTCTCAATGATTTTTTGAACAGTTTTGGGAATCTGGAGAGGTCCCACTTGACTGGATGCTGGCTAGTNGAAGGACCAGGACTTTGACAATGATAAACTCAGAGTCAACTCTGAACTTGTATGGGATTCGCTGCTCCAGCTGGATCCCTGTAAGCCTGTGGGGCCTGATGGGATTCATACAAGAATCCTCAAAGAGCCGGCTGATGTCACTGCAAGACTCCTCTCAATGATTTTTTGAACAGTTTTGGGAATCTGGAGAGGTCCCACTTGACTGGATGCTGGCTAGTGTTGTCCCAGTTTTCAAGAAGAGCAGGAAGGAATCTACAGGCCTGTCAGTCTCATGTCAGTACCTCAAGGGCAGAGAGGCCCTACAGAGAGATCTCGACAAACTAGAGGGTTGGGCAATCACCAACTGTATGAAGTTTAAAGAAGGAAAGTGCCAGATTTTGCACCTAGAACAGAGCAGCCCTGGATATACAAGAGGACTGGGGGATGAGAGGCTGGAGAACAGCCCTTTGGAAAGGGACCTGGGGGTCCTGGTCAACAGAAAGTTGAATATGAGTCATTGTGCCCTGGCAGCCAGGAGGGCCAACCATGTCCTGGGGGGCATCAGGAACTGCATCACCAGCTAGACAAGGGATGGGATTGTCCTGCTCTGCTCTGCTCTGCTCTGCTCTGCTCTGAGGCAGCCTCACCTCAAGTGCTGTCGGCACTTTTGAACACCACAATATAAAAAAGACATTAAGCCATTAGAGAGAGTCGAGAGGAGGGCAATGAAAATGGTGAAGGGCCTTGAGGGGAAGCTGTATGAGGAGCAGCTGAGGTCACTTGGTCTGTTCAGCCTGGAGGAAACTGAGGGGAGACCTCACTGCAGTTACAACTTCCTTGTGAGGAGAAGAGGAGGGACAGGCACTGATCTCTTCTCTGTGGTGACCAGTGACAGGACCAAAGGGAATGGCCTGAAGTTGTGTTAGGGCAGGTTTAGGTTGGATATTAAGAAAAGATTCTTCACCCAGAGGGGATTTGGGCACTGGAACCGGCTCCCCAGGGAAGTCAGCACAAAGCCTGGCAGAGTTCAAGGAGTGTTTGGACCGTGCTCTCAGGCACATGGTGTGACTCTTGGGGTGTTCTGTGCAGGGCCAGGAGTTGGACTCAGTGTTCCTTGTGAGTCCCTTCCAACTCAGGATATTCTAGGATTTTGTAAAAACATTTCTAACCCTCTCTTCAATTCCTGTATTCTGTGGCTCATGAACAGTAAATACCATGCTAATGTTTCAACATTTTCCTTGGTTTTGGACCCTGAGACTCTGTGGAAGTGATTGCATTAGCTAAACCAGCTTGAACCAATGAATATTCTTTCCTGTTAAATGTGGATAGATTTGGGAACATTGCACTGGGAATTGTTTATTTGTTTGGAATGGAGTTTTTTGTGGTTTGTTTGGTTTGGGGTTTTTTTAAACAGCATAGGGTCTTACAATCTGGCTTGTATTATGGGAATACCTACTTGTGAATTTACTACATTTTATTTGGACATCTGAAACAACAGAAGGCAGCTTAGTGTCATTAATACCTACTAATTCACCTTTAAATATTTTAAGCATTTATTTGCAACAATATGGGAAATGTTTCCTTTGAATAAATTATGTCTCAGTTTTCCAGTTAGTTCTAGACACTTTGTAGTGACCAGCATTTTCAAGCTGTGGCTGTGGTGCTGTTAGCTGAACAAGATTTAGGAATAACCTTATTTTATTAGTGGGGTAGATTTGGTAGACTCTGTGTCTTGTCAGAGCATTGTGTTATTAAGAAGAGAAGTGCTGGTGGAACTGCATAGCTACTTAAGTACTTAAGGGAATTATGAGCACTTGTCAGTAATTTCTGAGGTAAAGCTTAGCTGGACTAAGTTTGTTGGATACTGTCTTAAAAATCTCAGTTCTTTCCTTCTTTACCTAAAGAAAACTCTAGAGTGGGTGGATCTGTTGTATTCAGGTTAGCTTTTGGTTACAAAAGCTTTGCAGGGAGCAGAGTTAATGTGACAGAAACATAGGATTGAGGGGGGTTTGTTCACAGTTAAGTCTGTCGAAGCTCGAAACTGATCTTCACTGTTCCTAGAAAAAACCTCAACATGTTACATGTGAAGGAACAGAAATAAGTATACTTGAAAATTCTAGGTAAGCACATACATTGTATGTTTACATGAGCATTTGGGAAAGCACAAGTATAACTCCATGAGGAGGATTTGGTGCCTATAAGTAGATAGCTTTAGTAATACTACCTTAGTTGAAAACAGGGAAAAATCTGACTGTACAGAATTGGTGAAAGAACACGAATATCAATTTAGTGCTTTCTGGAAAAGGATGGAAAAGAAAGCATTATATGAATGTAAGATTTTCTGAATTATCTTGTAGAATGTAATTAAATAAGCTGCTTTTATCATTCTACACAAAATTTAACTGCTGTCTCAGTGACTTTTAGAACATTAAATCCAAATCTTAAAGGAGATTCTGTGGGAATCATGAGAATAGCAATACCAGAAAGAGATTTGCACTTTTTTCCCCATTGAATCAGAGCTGCTGGTCTGTTCTTGCTGCTGTGTACTGTGACTTGTTCATTGCATTCTATCTCAAATGGAATTGAAACAAGTATTTTAGTGATCATCATGTTCCTTTAGTCAACTGGCAGTGATGGTGACCACTCTGAGGAAAAAATACACTTCTCCATCTTTTTATCCTACAGCCTTCAACACTCTACCAGCACAAAGGCCAGCTTTTATTTTAGAGTAAACTGCATTGCTGTCCTATGTAGATGGGACTTACACTTTTCCTGTTTCTGTAAGTTACGGCTGTCACAACTGTAAAAAATGGAGGTTATCTACAGTATGATTGATGTGAAAATAGTGTTATGTAGGAGGAAGTACCTTTATTAAGAACTCCAACATCAAACTGAGAAAGAAGGTCAGGGCGTTTGCTTGCTTCTGAGAGACAGAGACTTAATCTCTCTTTGCTACCTGTTCAGTCATACCTGGAAGTATTCCTGGATCTTGGGAAAACATATCTAAAGACAAGTATAGCTGTAACTGGAAAAATTCCAGAAAATATCAGAGTTTGCATCCATTCTCAACCTCCTATTTTCTTAAATTATTGCGCCTGTTCGTTAAACCATTTTTTTAAATTTTCTTTAAAATTTTCTTTTCCCATAGCTTGGATAATACTTGTGGCTGTTATACCAACACAAGGGGTTTAGCTGTGATATTAGACCAATTTTTGTTGGTTGCCCTAAGACAGCTCATATTGGGGGTTTTGTTTTTGCACAGCTTTTGCATCTTTTGATTAGGCATGTACATGTGATTATCATAAAATACATATCCACACCAGCTTTTCTGAAATATCATGAATGCGTGTGTTTGTTCCACTTGAACTTAGAAATTCAGGTCATGCCCCAGATCTAATCAGTTAAAGCTGTGCAAAAGTAGAGATCAAGAATGTAACGTGAAGACACACAGACGTTAGCCAAAATAACAGTATCCTGACAATCATTGTATCTGGAAGTATTAATTTTCAAGATATTTTTATCCAGTTTTTTTTCAAGATGGTATTTGCAGATGCTTAAGAGTATTGAAGATGACAGTGAACTTAACTAAGAGAACTAGTACACTTATTTCCCTGTTGAAAAGACAGAGAGGCTGTTCATAGCATGGCTTTGCTGCTTGTTTTGGTCTGCAGATTTTCTTTTCAGAGGACTTAATTTTATAACTTCTTTATCTTAAACAGATCTGAATGCCATAAAAACATCTGTGAACGTGAAAGCCAGGTACAAGGCTTGATGGTTACAGAGACCTTAACCAATAACACTAACTCAACTGAAATTGGTTAATACTTTGGATATAATACCTTTTCCCAGTCCAGTGTAGCTTTCTCTTCACATGCTTCTAGCAGTTACCTTTCTTCTCAAGATTTCTGGACTATGAGGATTGTGCCAACCTTTTCTTCATTCAGGAGCAGTTGATGCTTTAGTTATTTCTTCTTGGCCATCAGTTCTAGCATACTGCCGGTAACAATCAGAAATTCAGGTAAGATTGCAGATTAAAAAATAGGCATTTGATTTTTAATTTGATGTCAAAATATATGCACATCTTTTGAAAGGCAAATGGTGCTTATGTAGCTATGGTAACCAGTGCAGCATGAGTCAGAGAGATAACTTGCTCAGGAGGGGAGGGAACTGAGCAGGGGAATGAAAAAGTAGTAATTCGTCTTTTAATGAGGCAAAAGGCATTTTTAAATATAAGCTTTAGAGAAAAAAAAAATTGGTGGTAGTCATACAGTTTGCAGGCAACTTGTACTCTTTGTTATCTAATCATTAAGAAGGATCAAACATGTTCAGAAATACATATTATTCACGTCAGTCTTAACCCTATCCAATGCTGAAACATGATTTATTTTTTTCAACTACAGTTTCAGAACATTGGGTGGTAGAAATAATTGAACTTTTGTTCCATTTGTTCCATTTACTGGAAGTCATCCTTAGTCAGGTCAGTTCCTCAGGCATTCCCTTAATTCAGATACATGTAACATTGCATTACTGGACAGAGCTGAAGCTCCTGGTCTCCACAGCATGTATGACAAGATCAGACTAAACCAATTTTATTATGCAGCTGCAGCTTCAAAGTTTGTAATCTTTTACAGTGCTTGTAGTAACTTTGCTTTTACAGTAAGTGAAAAATGTGTGAAGTGAGCAGGAATTAGCTGTATTTTTGGAAGGCTTTAGTTTTAAAGGAAGAAAATTTAAGTTACTGTTCATTACCTCAGTACCAAAGAATTAATTTGGATTTCTGTGAAACTAAGCCATATTGGCTGCAAACAGGAATTTGTTCTTGGAAGGATAACAACAGGCAGCCTGTTGCCCTTGTTTACACTGTAAAAGGTACATAGGAAAAGAAGGAATTGCATCCAGCATGCACTCCGTGTAATTAAAACATGAAAAGTACTGCTGGTTTGGCTTTGTTTCTAAACAAATGTCAGGGCAAATATTCAAAACTAAGGAGAGCCAAGCCGCGGCTGTAAAAATCTTTGCTGTCAAAAATCTCTGTGTGAATTCAAATGGCAGTTTTGGCAATTTCATTGCACTCTTTCTGACCAAAAGAATTGAGACATTTGTGCTTTTATCTATGCCTGGATTCAGGCCCCCACTGACTTAGGTGATGTGTATTCCAGAGGTGCTTAAAATCTATATGAGTTGCAGGCTGCTTCTCAAGGNTGATGCTGTCGATATCCTGAAATATGCTTTCTCCTGCTAGCTTAATGCAGTAAATCTGAAATTTGCATTGGGCAAAGAATGAGCATACGAATACATAAATGAATTGGCAGATTTTTTTGTTTGCTGTTAATCCCTGAGAGAAGACAGAAAGAAAGCTCATGCGTCACTGAGAACACAAATCTTTGGAGCTAAATGCATCCAGATAAGGGCATGTAAGTATGGTGGAAAATATTTGCAAAAGCAGCTGAAGAAAATTTGCTGCCAGGCTGTCTTGCCATTTAAACCATTACTCAGGCCGAAAGGATCTGTGCTTTGGAAGATAAATTTGCTAAAGTCCTTCTATTTGTTATCATTGCGTTGTAGACATTTTGAAATTCATCCCAAGAATGTATGTCTTAAGAGTTAACTTGCTGTGGGGGTACGTATGTATGTGCATATATATATATATATATGGACAATTTTTAAAGTGTATGTATTTAGAGAAAGAGACTCTGAAGAGGAGGTGGAAACAGAGCATCTGCAGGAAGAGCTATTTCCTTATGCACTGCTTTGGGTTTTTTGTCCCAAGTTAAAATAGTACTGAAAGAGGAAGAGAGAAGCTTTCTAAGGGTGTTTGAAGAAATTTTGACCAGTGCTCATTTTTATGGCTACAGTTTTGAACCAACTACTTCCTTGCTTAAATACTTAATAAAGGGAAGATAATCTACTTTTCAGGCAAGTTGCCTTGACTAGGTCTTGGATGACACTTCCACACTGACTGTGCAAAGCTCAGGATCATCTTACACAAAACCAGAGACCAGAGATCTGGAAGGTTGTTAAGGAGTCTGCCTCTCCTGTTAAACGTTACCCAGGGATCCCCAAGCCACTGCTGTCATATTTGCATACCTTGTTCTTAAATAAAATTCTTATGTAGCTTCGCTGCATAACTTACTCCAGGGTTTAAATGTCACTGTTGAAGGGTGAAGAGAGTTCTGCATTGCTTGTGTCTAAGCTAGGCCTGTTCTTCTTCAAGTTATTGTGACGGATCATCCTCAATGGACATGGAGAATCATTAAATACCAGCTATTTTCTGATGTCAGCTATTGTCTGATTTCTGACATTTTGTTTGATTTGCCTGTCTATCTTCATTCTCCTAATTTCCCGACTAAATAAACAAGTATTTTTGCCTCTGTGTGTGTGTGACATAGTTTGTCACAAAAGCTATACTCTTCAAACCATGTGTTTTCTTGTTCTAAAATTTTCCAGTTTGCTGTATTTTTCTTCAAGTGCAGTGGTAAAACTGGATTCAGCATCTAATAGCAAGGAATAAAGGAAAACAGCTAAGTTTCATGTCTTATGCTGGCATGTCCTGGAATTATATTTCTTTCCCTTTTGAAATAATAATGTTATTTTCCAAGTTTTAATCTCATAGATTCTCAAGAGATGCTTAACATTTTAATGCTAATTTTCCATTAGCATTGTTATCACGCTTTGAGCATTTTCCCGAGTTTCGTCATTAGAACACCTCTAGGCAAATTATGAAGATTATTGTAAGTGACAGTTACTACCTGCAAATGAATTGCAGCCTCTGCAAGTTTAGTGTCATCAATCAGCTCCAGAAACATGTTTTTCTATTTCTCTTTTCCAGTTAAGGATGAAATCCTAAGTACTGAACTTAGTATACAGAGCCTTTTGAAAGACCTCATTGGCCTATATTATTTCAGTTTGATAGAAAAAGAAATCACTGGTTCTCTCTGAACAGTTTTCACAGAATTCACAGAAT
>WEIT01010121.1:0-17723 GCA_013389985.1 Dryoscopus gambensis | reverse complement strand
CAACACAGAAGGCACTCAAACAAGAACATGTAATGAATATGTTGAAGTGGAAACAACAGAATTCAGAGCTCATGGCAAACATGCCCCCAAGAAGAGAGAAAAAATTAGAAATAGTGATACATTTCTAACAGACGTAAGCTACATAAAAGTCTTCTTTTTTTTTAGACCATATCAGCCCCAAGGCATCCTTCTGATAAGAATGTAAGAGATTGTAGCAAAGATCCAGCTCCCAAATAGTTGGGTGCTAAACGGACAAGTGGTTGAAAATTAAAAATTGACATTAGTTTTAACTTGGTACTGACCACCACTTTTCTGCCATAAGTAAGCACCTGCTGTACAGATAGAGACATCATCCTATGAATATCTGACTGGTGAATATCAGAATTATCAATATTTAGTGTGAATACTACTCCTGAGTATGTTGCACTGCATAAGCTGTGTAACAGACTGAAGACCTAGAATGTATTCCTAACTTAGTTACAGTGGAAATCTGTTACCAAAATAAAATAATACGTAATATTGTGTATTAAGATTCATATACAGTAATAAAAGCATATGTGTATAGTACTGATATTTTTGAAAAACATGGGTTTTTAAAGCTCCTTGTGGACTTTGGCAAAGCTGCTATCTTTCTTTAGATGCAGAATGGCATTTCTGTCATTACCTTTCATAGGCTAGGAATATTCATGTTAAAATGACTGAGAGCACTACTCATCAATATTTAGATTTGAAAGACACATGAGGAGGTTATTTATATTAAACTCCTCCTCAAAGGATCTAAGATCACATTTAAAATCTTAGAAACAGAGCTAATGTTTGCAACCTAAATATAGATTTATCCTATATATCATGAAATATGTGGTCCCTATACTAAACCACTAGTAGGAAGTCTAATCAAAGATTACCCATCTTTCTTGGGATAGCCAATTAGAATATTTTGAGTAATTAATTCGTGCACTTCTTCTTGATTACCCCTCACACAAATGCATATATGTGTATGCTTCTATAAAGACAGTTTTTGTACATAAGGGAGAAGTGTATTCTTTTAATCATAACCATCCTAAAACTTAAGGGCAAAAATAATTGCTCAGTAAAGAGCCATGTATGTCTCTCTTTCCAGTGAAATTCTGTGTCTCTGCTTCATCAAAAAGGAACCGCTACGTGTAGGCAGAAAACTCCTGGAAATTAAATAAATTGTGCCATGCAGAGGAAATAAAACCAAGCGGTTTCATAGCACGACAAAGTGAAAGGATTTTAAAGGCAAATTTTACAGTGCTTCCATCTGTCATATTCTTGTCATATGTCCATTGTCATATACTTGCTATCCTGAATTATATGATACTCTATAAATCTGCTTTTTGCTCTGAAGGTAACAGGGTGTTCTTCTTAAATTGTCTCAAACCAAGATAGGGACATATGTATAAGTACTTGTACATCCAGTGCTGAAAGATAAAGGTTATATTGCAAACTTAAACACTGAGATACTGATTAACATCAGAAACATTTTCATCTAGAATTTCTGACTATATAACAGTGTTTAATTCCATTTTCACTTTATCTTCTAGAACCTCTTAAAACCTTACTCCCTGTTATCTGAGCCCATTGTCCTGATAAACTAAGTTCCCTAGGTCCCAGACCTGGTTTATCTGATCTAAGATACCCTGCCCAATTAGCTGTCATGTATTTTGCAGCAGGATTTATTAGCTGAAGCATAATGACACACTGAATGCAATGCCTGGCCAACTTAGAAATGAGGCACAAAAACTTCTGTCTCACTCCAAAAGGTTCTATGGGCGCACGCTTCATTTCCCAAATTCTTGCCACAATATCCTCTACCTTGGGTTCCCACTCCCCAGCTCTCCCACACATTTGAAACTCCACTATCTTTCCTGAATTCTAGCTTAATTTCATGCATAATGAAATGAATAGAAGGATATAATTTCATTTCAGTGGACAAGCAATCAGACCATAGATATCATTCCTGCAGTAAACTTCATGCTGAATCTCAGTGGGAGGAAACTTCCACAGGCTGATGTTAGACATTGTTCTGGAAATTGGTGGGGGACAAGCTACTCACAGAGCAATGTGGTAACATTTTTGCCATGGAAGGAAAAAATGGCATATTATCACTTAAAATAGGAAGGTGGTATCTCCAGCAGCACAAGGCACAAGAAGTCCAAGGTAACGCTTCCATCTTGGCCTCTCCTGTGCTAACATTATCAGGATTTATAGATGGTTCTTTTTAATTTTAACTTTAAATGAAGTAGGCACAGATGCAGTGATTAGTCTTATACCTTGGACCTGATCTTGTAAAAAGCTGAAAATCGTGAACAAAAGGAGAGCCAAAGTGTTCGAAACACATTGAAAGCTTTTACGTAGCAGGCTTTTAATAACTCAAATAACTGTTTTTCTTCTTTCTGTTCTGCAGGAGTCACTGCTTGAAAATTATGAAGGATGTTAAACAGAGCTAGGTAATTTTTAAGGCTTTTGATAAGGTGGTTTTCTTCACAGAAGTTACTAGCTAAAGTTTGGCTGAATATGCCAGATTTATCAGACATGTTACTGACTCCAGCAGGGAGGGTCAAATGAGAACCCTTATTAACAAGCCTTGTAGATATAGAGACAAGTTTCTTACCTATGAAATGTTGCACATCCTGTGTTCATCGAGTCTTAAGTGTTTTTTTCATTCTTTCATGAAAACTCAGTAAACGAGACCTAAATAAAGAAAACTACAGTTCACTGGAGTGTGGGAAAAGTTCCTCCTTTCTGACTGATGATTGCTCTCATGCAAGAGTTGGTAAACACTATGTAGAGGCTAAAATTGCATACCTGGACCACATATGAGAGCTATCTTTGAATCTTAAATAAACCCTGCGTTTTTTTGGAGGTGTAATCTCTGTGCAGTGATCAAGCAGTATTGATACTTTCAAGCATCTTTAGGCTTTCTGCTGGGAAAACAAAACTTAAGATCACAGTTTGGGCTCCACATTATGCCCAGGATTTTAGTATGAAAAACAGCAGCTGTTTTTTCCTGTTATAACTTCCCAGTTGGCAGATTTTCGGCTTAGAGGGCCTACCACCTGGGCTTATGCCAACAGAAATAGAAGCAGTTGATTACAGAATAAATTCCCCTTCTTCCAGATAAAAAGTCTATATTTTATCAGAAGGGATATTCACAGAAAGAGGATGACAGAGACAGGTTCTCACACTTGGGTTCACTGATGACTCTTTTGGAGGAGGCCGCCTTGCAAACTGTGGATGGTGCACAGAGCCCCCAGCACCAACATCACCCTGAGGCTGCTCTCAGCTGCCTGAGCACTAATTCTCCTCAGCTCTGGGCTCCTGCCCCAATTCCTGCTGCTCTGGGCTCTCATCACCATACATATAGTTCCTATATAGATCACAAAAGCCCTCAGACACATACTCAGGGCTGCTCTCTGTTGACAGATTTTGATTTTTTGGGACATTGTCAGTCATAATAAAATGTTTTTCTATCTACTATAAGCTCTAGTACTCATTAAAGACATGAGCCAACTCCCATGGAAGCCACTGGGATTCTTTCAGTTGCCTTCCTTGTGGTTCAAATCAGGACCTGAAACACTTATATTTCTAAAAATCACTGTTGTTTCCAGTGAGGACCTGTTTTTTCTATGTGAAGTAGTCATGAGAAAATCTTGAAATGTATTTCTCAGTGACTCAATAAATAACTCATGTCATGTTCAGTGCTTTCGGGTGGTAATTAAAGATTAAAGACATGCAACAAAAATGTCGTTGCTTAATTAAATCCAGTAAAAATCTTTCCACATTAAAATATTTGCCTGTTGCCACTCAGACTTTATTCTAGGTATGTGATAGGATTTTTCCAGCTAATCTTACTTAAAGCAAGCAGGAAGCTCTTTTTCCCTGGATGAAAGCTTTAGACAAAACCATATTGTCTTAATCTTCACACTGTTAAGAATTTTAATGTGTATTTATTCTTCAAACATGTGGTCCCGTATGCATTATTTAATTTCACTAGAGATAATGGACAAATGGATACACACTATACTTTCATACTGCTTGTGTTTCTTTCTTGGGATTGTGGAGCTATAATCTGGTTGTTATCCAACAGAGCATTATAGACTGCATCAGCCTCTACAAGTGTCTCTCAGGTCCCTCTATTGCAGTTTTTTGGTCTGTAAAACACACGTGTACTTTTAATACCTTCAAAACAGAAAAAAAGCTAACTCCCTCCTCCATGTCATGTGTTCCCCTGCCCCAATTCATTTGCTGAATTACACTGTTTAGTTTAGAGATGGTTTTTAGAGATGTTGGGTTATCCTTGCAGAAGACACTGTTTCATCACATGCTGAGCAACCACATGCACAATGAAGCAAAAGAGAGAGTACCAAGAAGGAAAGAGAAATGTGGAATCCACACATATTGTCCCGGTGATAAATAGGAAGCAGGATCCTGTCAGGACCCAAGCTCAAAGGAACTAGATGATGTCTTCAAGAACCTCAACCGATGTGTTTCTGGAGATTAGACAAGAGAATGATTTGGAAGCTTAGGCTAGATAATCTAAGAGAAAAAAGGTCACATTAACCTTATTTTATAAGCTTAAAAGTCTATCCCTTTGCTTTCTAATTCCTGGTTTTTACACAAAAATGAAGGGAAAATTGTGTTTAAAAGCCCCTTCCCAAGTAAATATTTGTGTATCTCTCTTATTTCCTGGATGAATACTTCTTAGGCTGATACTGAGGTAAGAAGCAGCAGGGGAAAATGATAATTTTATAAAACAAAACTTTGTAGAACCAGCTCAGTGAACCAAAATATTTTCACAGAACAGATGGTTCATAATGTGGATTTTTTCACTACTATGATTATACCATAAAATATTCCTCTAGCCTAGTTCCTTTTGAGCTAGATCTAGCACTGGCATCAATAAAAATACTCCAGTAAAATGCTTAATTCCACTCTCCTGAATCCAAGTCAGAGGCTTTCTCACTGTTTATCCTGCCCTTGATTTCTTTTTCTCAATTTTTTTTTATTTTCACGTTCAAGGAAGTTGAAGTAATTATAAGTTAGCCTTATATTTATAAACTTATAAGTTTATTCTATGTAACCATGATGGCAAATTTAATAATATCATAAATTTTCAGGTGTTAAGTATATTTTAATTTCTCCTAATGAAAGATGAAAGGATTATTAGTACTAAATATTTTGGCTTACCCTAAAACACTGTATTTAATTTTCCACTTTAAATGGCGGTATGTACATTTTCATTAACTTATCTTTGCTTCTTAGCATCCTAATTTCCTTATAGGCTTCGTGATTTTGATACCTCTAAGAAGCCTTTGATCTGTCTTGCACCTTAGAATATTTAAACTTTTTTTTATTTGATGTAATCATTCTTGTTGGGTTCTTTTGATGTCTTCATTGTATTCATTGCTTTGCTATATCTCTTTATTTTCGCTTTCAAAGAGTCCTCTGTGTTCAGACACAGGCATTACTTTCCCAATGCAAATTTCTAGCATGATCATCTTCAAAAATTATGCATTCTTTATTTTTAATTTGAGTGGCTTTTAGAGTATGCCAATTCCTAGTACTTACCTTCACTATATGACATCCACGACTGCTAAACACAATGAAAAGCATCCACTTGTATTTGGCGCTTCTCAAGATCATTCTGACATCAATAAAGCTTAAATAAAGGATAGTCTCATAGAACAGTAGAGCAAGAACTTCTTGAACTATTAATAAAATATTTTGCTGCTTTTTTACACTGTGCTGTTGTGTGGTTGATATGCAGATACTTGAGCCTTTTATGTTTTGCCAATTTTTCTCTGCCTTTTAAAAATTAACTGAGAACTATGCAGTGAGTGAAAATAGTGCAGAGTACTGATGGCAGCAAGCTGGCCATCTGCCCTCTCTGTATACTGCAAACTGCGTGCTTAGACCAAAAAATTTCAGCGGCATGATACCTTTCTACCAGACTTTTAATTAGAGATGGTGGTACATAACCTTTCAGGAACAGTGTGATTCCCTGATTACCTGGTCTTCTGTACCTTGTAACCATGCGAAAGTTACTAGAGAACATTTCTAGGATGCTTGCTTCAGCTCTCCTGTGTGTGTGATAAAAACTCATTGCCAGACGCTTGGCACGCTCCATTAGAGGAAGTATCCTCCGAGTGCCCAGCATGCTGCAATAAAGAATGCCTGCTTTCTGTGCTCAAAACTCTGTTAGAAAGTTTCTATCTGAGCAATTTCAGTATCAACATCCTTCTGTGACACTAGGATTTATCTAGAGGAAAGAAATCCCCAGCTCGTTCACTCATATAGCATTAAGATCTGTTGTTATGAGCAGATCAAAAGGGATTTGGGACAATACAGAATCTATTCTCATTCACTGGCCATAATACACCAGAACTGTTTTCCTTCTTACTGAAAATCCTGTAACAGAAGCAGCCATATAAGTTCTACGGATTTGATTATTAAGTGTCTCCCTGTAGTTGATCAGAACTCCTAGAATCAATTGACTGGATAAGAATTTCAGCTTTCATGTGAATGAAATTGAAGGATTTTATCCCCCATGACTGTCAACAACGGCTAGCAAATAAAACACCTTAACCTCATAAATGGAAACTAGAATAAGACATAACATGAATTAATCATTTTATAGGTGACAATTTTCAAGAACACTCTTTTGGGAGACACCAAAGAAGTGATTTATGGCAATAAATTCTGCCAGGACACCAAACCCCCTGCACTTTCACCTCATTTTTGAAGTGGTGCTGCAAGTCAAGATCGATGCATAATCCCCACGTTTTACACTGTAGAAGTTCAGTTTCCAGTACCTGTCATTTATAATTCCCCAATGAATCACAGCACAGCATAGACCCTTTGCTTTCCCCAAGCAAAGATAATTTGCATGAGAGAGGTCACACTCAGATTTTATCCCCCCAAAAGAAAAAGACATTTATTTTGTGACATTTTTTGTGATAATGAATAAATTAAATAAAGGAAAATTGAGGGCTATCTTGAGCAAACTACTTGTGCACCTTTCAGTCTTGCAGAGTCATATAACCCTTTCCTCGTATCTTGTTCAATATTAGTTTTATCATAAAATAAATAATGTAAAGGACATTAGAATTCTGTCCATTGCTAAAAGTAAATGAAATTGGTACAAATGCTTTGACAATATCTTTATGTGCTTCCTTTCCATACAAAAAATAATCTTCACAATTCTGTATGTCAGTCAGTCAACCCTCTTTTATAATTTCAAGGTCATTATCGCCATTTTAAAAGTAGTCTCTGTGAAATAAAGAATATGGTGGAAGTTGTGCTGTACTTTTCCAGCAGTGGGTAAAATGGAGGCTTTCAAGGTTTAATTATTTGTGTGACTGTATCTCCGCATTATCTTCTTAAATAATATTGAGAAAGGTTAACTACTGCATTAGCGCTGATTTTTAGAAAAATGTCATTTGGGGGAAGCTGAATAGAGGGGAGTAATGTCAAGACAAAATTACCAACAAAGAAATTGTCCTTTCACTGAAGTAAGCCCCACAGACATTGTAATGTAATTTCTTGTTAATGAAAGCATTAACAGAACTTTATCACAGAAGAACCCTCTGAATTTTAAACTATCATAGATCGTTGTTCAAACAGGGTATGACAAAACCATTTTATATTGATTATATATTTCATTTGCACAGCTGGATGCACTAATGAAAGATTCTGAATATATTTCCCAGTAACTCAGAAACAGTAATTAAAATAATTAAAATTCTTTCCACAGTATAAAAATTCGACAAGTGTAATGTCATTTGCAGATCCATCATGAAGACCTCGGTGATGTAGTGGGGGTTTTACATGAACATGTCTGCTGAAATCAAAGGGTTGAGGCAGTGAGAACTAACACAGTGAGAATATTCTTTCCCTCCCTTCTTGCTCATCTACCCAAGAGCTGAGCATGAAAGATGAACTAAAGGGGTTTCTATCAGTCCTCCTCCATCGCTATTAAGCAAAGAGCAGCCCAGGCTCACACTGCAAGGCAGCTCCTAACTCCGTGCACTGACCTCAGCACTAGCAAGAGGATTACCTTCTGCAGTCCTGAAGCTTACACAGGTTCCTTGTCAGGAGCCCAAGGGCCACAACCAGCTTACATACAAACTACAGACATTTATTATAAGTGCACATAACCATACTTGGCATGCAGAGGGAAAATAATGCATGGCGGTTCAAGTTCATTAGCAGCACCAGCAGCTCTGCTGCTCTGTCCCCGTCCCTCAGATACAGGGAGAGGGCAGCTGGAGACCACATCATATGACTCAGCAGGTCTCATCTGGCCCTTGGGCTGCATATTACATGCCCCCACTCTACTGTCTGATGTGCTGAACAGTCTCCGATTTCCTACTGGGGATGTAAACTGATAATGAGATTGCTTTGATGCTCTAAATCTCAGCAGCATCTTCACAAAGGCTATTTTCTGGCTTTTGCAGTTGCCTGAAAGGGAAAGGGATATAAACACTAGAGGTGAAAACAGAATAGCTGTGTAAGTTACAAGACAAACACAAGCTGCTGATTCAAGAGACAGTGTAAACCAGTCGCAGTCAAACAGCAATTTTGTTCTCTTCTGATACATGACATGTCGAGTATTCATTTATAATGCTTCTCAGGTGGACAGGCTTAAAGAAAGTGGCATCATATTTCCACCAGAGATTCAAGAACAGCAGATAAACGCCGCAAATGCCTTACAAACATTCAAATAGCACAGTGCACCACGTGATCTTTTTGTGTACATAGTATGCCAAGAGATCTGCTTTACACCAGCCACAAACCCAACGATCTGTTAAATGCACCATCAAGCAATCCACCATCGCTTCTGTTTTCAGATATTATGACAGTCCATACTTGCTTCTCTAATTCTCACCCAACACTTGGGCTATAGCAGAGTTTCTTGTTGTTAGGCATCATGGAATTCTATTTTAAATTTTGCCAAAGTGCAGTCTTGAGAAACTAAAAACAGCAGGGGCCAGATTTTAGTAAGTGTCTCTGTTACTGTCATTTCAGGAACATGATTCCCATTGCTGTAATCACAGGAGGTCTTTAACATGCCTTCAGGGGCACACTGTTAAAGCCAAGAAAAATGTCACAATTATTAACTGATTACAAAGAAAGAAAAGTAAGGAAGTTGTTTTAGCATTGCTAGAAAAATACTCTCTTAATTAGAGCATTAAAACGTTGTTATATTTCTTTCTTCAGTACCAAGCAGTAGTGACACCTATATTTATAGTGGCATAAAATGACAAGACACTGACCTTAATTAAAATTAGCAGGTGATGATTTTCATACAATATCCCTGAACTCCCAACACTTTTCTCAGCTGCTGTGCATGCCCTCCTTTGTATCCTTCCCCACATCACACCTATGACACCTGGGGGCATACCACAGCCCCCTTCCCTAAGCTATATGTGCACCCCTATCCAGTGACACCCAGCAAGGCACTGGCACTTTATCCTTTCCACTTCTTCCATCCCAAGCTGTTTACCATCTTTGCCAGATATATCAGCTGAGCTTGACCACCAAACTACAAACACATGTAGCGCTTGTCAGGCTTTGAGTGGCAGTAATGAGGGTAATCTTTTTTCCAGAAGCCCCTAATAAACACAATAGTAAGCCACAAACCAAAAATCCAGGAAAATTAAATTAAGCTGCTTGTGAGCTCAGTGGGTGCAGCTACATCACTAATTTAGTTTGTTGTAGGGTTTCTTTTGAGAGAGAGGCTGTCTCATGTCTGTACTTGATGTCCCCTCATACTCCTTAGCCAGAGAACAGTCACTCCAAGCCCTTTCCCTCCTGGTGGAAACAAGAAACCTGGAGCACCCAGGTTTGTCTCCAAGGATGCCCAGTAAATCTCAGAAAAGAAACCAGTGTGAAATTCATGCTGAGAAAGAGCAGTGTGGATGCAGGTTTAAGGGACATAACAACCAAAATAGAACCTAACCCCACACCTCTTAGTAAAGCAGATGGACGCAACTGAGCAAATTCCACTTCTCCCTCTTCCTTACAGAATGAGTTAAATTGCTTGAGAAAACTGTATTGGAGTGGGAGAACAAAGTAGAAATAGGAAGTTAAACAGAGTAATAGATTCTTTCTCATTTTTGTTAATAGTTCTATAAAGAACGAAACTAATAGTCATGTCATGAAGTGGGGAATAGGATGTAGCTCAGGGAGAAGGAATTACAGTCCCCTGAGTGAATCAACTAAATGTGCCTCAGGTTGAGTGGCTACCCTAATCCAATGCAAAAGCACATAGCCCTTTGGGGAGGAAATACTGAAAAATGGAGCTCTCCAAGCATCCGTACAATTTAATTTTTACTGATCTCTGAGTGGTGTCTAAACCCAATATTTATTACTTTACTGTAGGAATTGAATTTAGTCCTGTTACTAGTAACCAAATCAATCCATTTTTCTCAACACAAAGCATAATAATATTTTAAAGTCTTTCACTCTTTCCTTGGTGAAGCAGCTGTTGAGAGCACTCACTGACTTCCAAACTCCTTTTGGAATATAAACCTGCGAATTTTGGTTATAAAACCGTGGGGCTTTATAGCCTATCCAACCAGATAGCAAGGCTATCCAATATTCTGTCCACTGTCCCTCTTTATTTTTTTCCCCTTCTCTGCACGCACATTGCCAGTGTACTCCTTTCCTCTGAGCTGCCATCAGTCTGGAGCACTCCACGAGGAGCCACTCCTTTCTTTTCATCTTCCCATTGCACCTAGGAATGCCACCATATGCGGAATGGCATTTACATTGAAGGGTGTGCAAGGTTCAGAAAGATAGAGAGACCTCAAGGAGGAACTAGCTGTGGAAACCTGTAGTCTGGAAAATTTCCTGGGAGATATGATCTGTGGATTAGAGCAAATTGTTCCAAATCTTGCACTCAGTAATTTGGACTTTATTTTCAACATGCAAATAAAAACCTTTATGAAATTTTATGTGTCTATACCAATCATGATTTGCAAGGCCTCTCACATATGAAAAGAATCTAGAAAATTGGAGGAAAATTAAATTCGCAGCTGTCATCTTTATGTAAATAAATATGGAATTTTATAGAAACACAAGCATTTTTTCCATCTCTTAGACTCTTTCTTCTGTGTCAGAAGGTGAAAAGATTATCTAGGACTTCTCTCTTAGCAACAGGTGTTAGTTTTTCTAAGTTTTATAAATATGAAAACATTTGTGACTACCTCTAAATTTCAGTAAAAGTATAGGCAAGTTTTAATTAAATTTGCAATGAAATTATCACCATAATGAGAATATATATTAAAAATTTATGTCTACAGCAGTAAAGAAATTTCTGACCTACAGGAATTTAGATAAACATATATAGTGGGAGTATATTTAAGAGTCCTCTCTTAAATCATTTGTCAGTTATCTGCCACTAGTTTTGGTCAACTCTGCTTTGCAACTTTCATCCTTTGGAAGACTGTTCTAGAATAAACAGAACTTGCAAAACAAGGATTCAAAAGAAAAAAACCTAAAAATTAATAAAAGTAACAGGAAAATTACCTTAGGAGCATGTAGAAAGGAAATGGAGTCCATATGAATTTCCATGCATGGAAAGATTCAGATAATTACACTAATTTAGGAGTTACAGTAATGTACTGTAAAATCATACACAGGAATGAACTTTATGCACCTCCTGAAGGACAGTCAATATTGTAATATACAGCACAAGAGAAGAGGAATTTCTGAACCATCTGGAAAGGACAAGTTTTACTCCCAGCTCCTGTGAGCACTGTTTACCTCGACTGATGTGTATCCATGCTTCCTCATTGCCTAGATAAGTATGACATATTGGGCAACACGCTTCCATCAATCAGTTAGGGCCAGGAGATTTGGGAGAGAGGGAGTATTTTTGGTCCATTTTGCACTATGTGCAAAAGAGAAGGACACTGATCTGGTATTTATTTCAATTCCTCAAATCACAGATCATATACAAAAATATAATTCATCAATGTCGTTCTACTAAAGGCAAGACATTTTAGCAGAATATACTGTTCTATTTGATTACAGTACTAGTTTAATTAATGTAACAGGTAGACAGGACAATATCAGGCTAAGTAAACGAGCTGCTACACTTAACAGGACTGTGTTTTGAAAGTGAAATGTACTTCTTATGCGCTGATGATTTTTGCTATTCTAAGAATAATGATGGCACATTCAAAAATAGATTTTTGTGTGCGGTTTTGCTTTGCCTTCTTTATATAATTATCCTTACAAGTTCATCTAAGTTATTATTTAAGTAATTACATGGAGCACACCTTTCTGGAAGAGAGTAGCTTACAATCTAGGGCTGCGTACTATCAAATTAGATCTCAGCTGCATACCTCATCCAGGAAATTTCAGCATTTGCGCAACACATTTATTCAGGTGGAATTTAATTAAACCGAACAAATTAAAGCTGACTACTGACTCATTTCAGTGCATTGGAGCTGAGAGACACAGACAGTGACTCTGGAAAAAATTTGCAACCATCTAGGACATTGTCATCTCTCAGCAGCCCTCAATTAGCCATTAATAATTTTGTGAAATTTAAATTTGATTTGCACTGCGCAAAAACTAATTTGAGAAGAGAGACCTGTTAAGTTATGCATTTCCACAAGTCTCTCAAAATGTGGAAACACTTAGGTGCACACTTTTTAGTCCCTACGAGCAAATTGTAAGCAAACTAGTTAGTGTGTATATGTGCGTGTATACACACACCTCACCTCATCATCTTTGCTTTATTAGCTTTTCCTTCATCTCCTTAGGTCACGAAGGAACATAAACAATGCTGACCTGCTGTCTATGTCCAGATTATACAAAGCTCAGGCCACGGCTAAATTAGCACTTTGTACACCCATTTATGTACTTCTGAAATTAAAATTAGTGGAACTGGAAAAAAAGAAAAAAAGAAAGCTCTCTCATAAGCTCTCTCAAACCTCTATAAAGCTTTATGTTTATCTGTGGTTTTGATTGCCTTTACCAGCCAGGTGAGCTCAAACTGAAGCCTGTAGCAAGCAGCAGTAGATGGGCAGTACAGAGGCCCTGTGCTCACTCAGTCCGCCTGCTCAGCTTGGCACATGCGTTGCTGGCTTCAGGGTTGGAGAAGTGTTTGCCCTCGATCAATTGATCTGCTTCAGGCTCTTGTTTGTCTAGGACCACCTCCCAACTCTGTTGCATTAACAGCTATAGGGAAACCTTGGCTGAAAATGTTTAATGTAACCTGTGCTAAAAAGCCTCCTGTGGGGAAAGTCCCAGAACCTCCACAAGTAACCCCTTCCAGTGTTTAACTCTCCTTGCACTAGAAATGCTTTCTGACTACCTAATCCGATTTCCCTTGATGCAATTTCAGGCCATTATATCTTTGTATCCTTGTGGACATGAAAAATAATTCACTCCTTTAGACCTTAAAACAATCTCTGTATTTTAAAAACTGTCATTGTGCCTCTCTTTTACGATCCTTTAGAAAAAAACAACCCTACTTCCAGGAGTCTTTTCTCTCAGGTAGTGCACCTCCTTGTTTTCTCTCTGGAGCTGCTCAGCTGTGCCCCAGGTCTGATTTTAGAATCTATGCAATTTCCAGAGTAGCTCACAAATGCAAAAGAATTGTCTTACAAGACTGAATGGCCAGAAACCTTGCTTCATAAAAATGAAAGTTAAAAGGGCTTAGGCTCTGGCCTGTAACAGGGTATCACCAAAATGCAGGAACTGCATTACTGCTGTAGTAACTGAAGAGTAGAAATAGGTTAAATATTCCACATCTTTCCTAGAGAAATAGAGTATACAAAACAGCCTTGAGATGTTCCCATAGGTTTAAACATTCAAGCATATTCAAAACAAAATCTGTCTCAAAAATACACATTTTGAAAGCAGAGGGAAAACATAAATCACTGTGATTGCTAAAACAAGTGAAAAATAATGGATGAAACTAAAAATAAGTACCAAATAGCACAGAAAATTTCAACAGAGTAAAATGGTGCTCAGTAAATATTCACAACATTTAAATAGCTGAGGATGATTTTCCCTTTACTGAAAAAAACCCCATCCCTCTATGGAAATGATTTCAGGAAGAAAAACTGGTAAGTAAATTTACAATCAAAATCACAGCAGAAGGAAAGAATCAGGCTTGGCATCATCAAAAACATAGGAAGAAGAAATGTTCTGATCTGCTTTTGAAGACCAGGAGCACTTAACTAAGGCAGATAATACACAGATAACTCCCAATGTTAAATTTTTCCTACATCCTAAGAGAGCCATCTTCTGTGTGGTTTTATCATCTCATGAGGAAAACCACGGAGGCTGTTCATACAAATACACAGGGAAAGCACGGACATCCTTTGTTTTACATGGTAGAGGTCTGTGGAACTGCTCTGTGTGCTTAGAGAGTTGGGGTTCAGCCTGCAGAAGAGAAAGCTCTTCTATAAGAACACCTTATTTCAGCCTTTCAGTACTTAAAGGGTGCTTATAAGAAAGATGGGAACAGGATTTTTAGAGGGGCCTGCTGTGATAGGACAAGGAGAAATGGTCTTAAGCTAAAAGCACGTGGATTCAGACTAGATGTCAGAAGAAATTTTTCCTTATGAGGGTGGTGAAACAGTGGCAAGTCCACTTTCCCAGATAGCTGATGGATGCTCCATCCCTGGAAAGGTTCGAGGCCAGGTTGGATGGGGCTCTGAGCAACCTGGTCTAGTTGAAGATAACCCTGTTCATTGCAAGAGGGTTGGACTAGATGGCATTTAAAGGTCCCTTCCAACCTAAACCATTCTATGATTCTTTTTCTAGTCCTATTCTTCATGAAGCCAAAAAATCCTCATTACATGAAGAAGAGCCTAGGGCTACCAGGACAAACTGTAATCCAAATTCTTTCATTTCAGTTGCAATTCAATTGTGCAGAAGCCAAATAAGGACAGAGTTGATGAGGTGGGCTGTATGCAGAACTTTCCAAGTACCTTGCTGACTGGAAGTTAATAGAGCTATCACTTTCTTTGCATGAATATTATTTGTTACCACCTTATTTCTCTTAGATTTATGAATTGTTCATAAGCAAAGTCTCATTTTCTTTAATACATTTGCTATGTGTAAGCTCTCCTGGAACAGTTTCGAAAACTCATTTTCAGGCTATTTTTGGTGAAATGTTTGGTTTATGTGCTCTCAGATTTGATAGTGGGTGCTTGCTGGACTGTTTCAATTATTGTATTGGCTGACGATCTTTTTGCAGATAATAACAAATCCTCCTCTCATCACACCCCCTCAGTGGCATGTCCAGGAGTAATTCTTAGATGCGTAATTGGTCCATTTCAAACAATTAAAACATCTGAGACTCATGAACATTTTTACAGTTAACCAGAAGATGCTAGGAGACTCATGACGTATGATTAGTAGCCCACTATGGAGCACAACTGTTCCAAATTTGACCCCTGTCCTCAGAAATGTACTTGTACTTATGAATTTGATTTAAAACCTCTGCTTATTTTCTAACTGGCTATGGACACTAGCTTGGAAACTATTTTCACTGCTACATCAAAGTACAAAAAACAGGCAGGGCAGATGCAGATGCTACGGGCATGATGTTTGGCTGGGATAAACCAACAGATTTCACACAAAGCTGGACTCACTTTGACAACTGCAGAGATTTGGCCAAAGTTATTGATCAGACAGTTAATAGATCTGAAACTCAGGAATTAGGCAGCATCTCCCCCACTTTACTTTTAATATTAATACCATAAAGGCATACAAAAACAAGGTTACAATTTTCTTAAATTATCACTAAGCAGGAAAGGGGCAGAATGATATCTATGCATGGACATAAGAAGGAGAATACACTGGATCACTTGATTTGGTAACTGGGTCGGAGTTAAGAGCACAAGAATACATTGTAAATGAAACATACAAATCAAATTATTTACTAAGAGAAGAGTGCATTGAGGTCATTGATAAACATAGAAGAGATTTCAGGTTAAAACTCTGGCAAATGGTCATCTCTAAAGACTGCATTGTATGAAAATACAAGCTGAGCAAAAGCTGTGAACCTAAACTCCTGAGCCCCTTCCTAGATTCTAGAAATGTCCCTTTTCAACTGTGTATTCTCCCCTAGAAAAAATATAATTTATTATATAGTGGAAAGTGAAGTTATTTAACATTAAATAATGCGAAAATAATAGAATTCTAAACTTATATGGCACCATGCAACTTTTTTGCTTAAATGCTTAAAATTTAAAAATGCTAGTTTTACAAACATTTCACAGAGCTTGTTACCAGGTACCTTGCAGCACAGTTAACTGAGCTACACAGAATAAATGATGCCTGCTTGTAAGTATTTGCAAAATTATCCCTAAAAGAAGCAGTGTGACAGGTTTGGAATTAAGTGTTAAACAGTGTTAATGAAGAGTAGATGATATTGCTCAAGATAATTTATATTCATACAAAAATAAAATATTAACTTGAGTTATTCAGCACAGTACAAGTGACTAAGTATAAAAATACCAATCAAGGCAAGCATTCAGGATTCAAACCCAGAGGAATTTAAATAAAAGGAAATTAACACTATTTTGATAAAGGTTTTGTTTTTTGGGCTGTTAAAGATATCTACCATTTCCCCACTAAATGCTATATCTACAATTCAGCACCCAGAAAGATTTTATTGAGGTTTTCTTTCCAGTATTGACTCTAGTTATTATTTTTAGGGAAAGAATGCAGACACAGGTGTCTAACTTGCTAGACTTTCCATAGGTCAGATAAGGAATTTTTCCTTGTATCATACACATTAATGGACTTGAAAGATAAACGGATTTGTTAAAGTGTCCTTACAAGGTGATACAGTTTAGTATTTAGTCAGTTATTCCCCAAAGTTTGAACATTAGAAATGACATCACAAACATAGTGACTGGTCATCCTTTCATTTCTATGACCATTGACAAATTCAGATTTATCTACATATTTTCAAAATCTACTACTATCTACTTAGGGTTTTTTGGAAGACAGTACTTTTTTCAGTAGATTATATTGGAAAAATTTAAAGTGATAGAGCCAAGGTATTATATTCCCTCTGCTTTTAGGTGCAGCATTTAGAGATGCAGTGAGGGAATAATTTCTCCTTTGTTTGTTAAAAAGTCTATTTATTTTTTCCTGTTGAAAAAGTATGTGTGGTTATTTCTGTTCCTCTCCCCAGTGTAAGAGACTGGTCTTGTCATTTGTGTGTTCTTCCCTACAACAGTAGAAAGAAAAAAAATTAGGAAAGTGTTACTGTAATTCCACAAAAACTGGCTGACAAGACCCTCTAGGAGGCCAGATGCCTCTAGCATTTCTGAGAATTAGATTTCAAGTTCCTGGTTTTCTCTTAATGCTTGTAAAAGATATAGCTTTGAAAGCTTGCAAAGCTCAAATCTTTTCTCATTACTTCTGTAGAACAAATGTAGCTGCAGTACAAGATCTTCCAACTTTACAGACTAACACCTTCCCCTTTTTCAGAGGATCAGTTCTATAGGAGTGAAGCAGTAGTAAATTGTGGCATTATCTCCTAGGATGACCCTGCCAAGCTGCAGTGCTAAGTGGCATTCTCTTGGCTAGCTGGAGAATCATCACACTGGTCTTGAGAGACAGAATGCATGCCTCAATTTCTTCAGGAGCTGGAAAAATGGTTAAGGGACATGGTAGAGATTATTTCACCTTGAAATACATCTACCTTAGATCTT
>WEIT01010119.1:337308-393534 GCA_013389985.1 Dryoscopus gambensis | reverse complement strand
AAATGGCCCCCTCCCCTCCACTCAAGCATTCAGGGAGGGAACTTTTTCATGGTTTACTTTTGTGTAGCAGACCCTGTGCAGGAATTAAACTCCGTTTTTCCTCCTGCTTCTCCCCAAAGCACCCAAAACCATCACGTGGCCATACCCTCCCCAGCCCGGCACTGCTTACAGCATGCCTGGAAGCCTTAGCGAATCTCACCTGCAATCCAATTAAAAGCCTCTCAAAACTTTGCACCTGCACTAATTGCAGATTCACATCGCTGCTTTGCAGTCATTAAGTCTGTGAGTTAAAGTTTTGATGAGTGCAGCTAATCGGGTTTATCAACAAAGTGCTGCAAGGTTCCCGAGCTAAACCAGGATAATCAGCGCTCGCACTTCAGCAGGGGTCAGGCAGGAATTATCTTGTCTCACCAAGCATTTCAAAATGGCTAATTATGTTTGTTCGTAGAACTTGGGCCTAAAACAACCGAAATCTGAGGAAAAAGCTTTGGAACTTTTAACGGTGAACAACTCACTTGGCTGAGGTGTTGATTTAGATCAGAAAGTTCTGTGAGCGTTTTATTCTTCAGCAAAACCCACGGTACTGGAGTTGTGCTTTCAAGGTGCAGCAGATAAAATTCCATCTCCATGCTGCTGACCAAGGTCAGGAGGCCACTGCTGGTGGGCCTATACTTCTGTGGATATCTGTGTGCATGGATGCATATTCCCTAGGAGACACATGATGTGCTCTCCCACCTCACAGAGCCAGGGTTGTTAAACATCAACACTTGCCAAATTCCTGTTGTAGATCCCAAAGCTGCAGTATCCAGTCTAAAACTGTATATTTGTCTAGACCCTTTATCTTTAAGTTTCTTTATGCTTATCCACCAGCAATGAAAAACCCACCTAGAGCTGTAGATGAGGATATATAAAAACAGAGCATGGAGAAAGAGAGAAATACTTGTAATTCAGCAAGGAACTTTTTTTTTTTCCTGATGGATTCTTGCTCCCAATCGACCCGGAGTAAATCAGCACACCTGTGGCATGTGGAACAGATGGAGCAGGCATGGCAAGCACCTCCAGCTGCACAGATCTGTTACACAGGTGCTGGGTTTAGGCTCTGCCTGGCCAAGGGCACTGGGGCTTTGGCAAACGCCCAGAATTCCAGGGGCTGGAAGAGAAAAGACAGGGAGAAAGGAGTCAGCTGGCAGCAGCACCTTCCAGAGCAGCCCCCAGGCCTGAGCCAAACCTGCCCGTCTCATTCATCACCCTGTGCTCGGAATCACTGACAAATTCCTAAACTTATTTGGCAGTTCAGGGGGAGGAATTTTTGGCTGGAGTTATTGGAACCGAGACATTGGGATATTTAGTGCCCCTGTGGATGGTGTTAAACCCTCTCATTGTTGATCATTCTGGGGCAGATGTGCTTTTGTGGGGTCCTTTGTTTTATTCCTTCCACCCTTGTTTCTTTGGGGTTTTTACACCTTTTTTTTTTTATCATCACTCCCATTTCCCCCCACATTTGTTCCCCTGCCTTGGTTGTGGGTTTTTTCCCATTTCTCCTCTTTGATGCCTTCCTCCCTTCCTCCCTTCCTCCCTTCCTCCGTTCCTTCCTTCCTCCCTTCCTTCCTTCCTTCCTTCCTTCCTTTTCTCTTTTGGTTTTCTTTTTTTCTGGTGCATATTTTTTTTTTTCTTTCCCCCTTGTTTGTTTTTAGTTTTCTTTGTTTGTTTTTTGTTTTTTAATTCCCTTCCTTGCTTGTTTTTTTTTGAGGCAGGTGTTTTTGTTTGTTTTGTTGGTTTTGGGGGGGCTTTTTGTTTGCTTGGTTTGGTGTGGTTTTTGTCCAGTTTTCTAATTTTTACTTTTCCTTTTTTTTTTTTTCCCCTCTTCCTTATCTATTTTCCTCTCCTTGTTTTGGGGGGTTTTTTGGGGTGATTATTTTCTCACTTGTGCAATTTCCCCCCTCCAGCTGAGGAGGCCAGTGACAGTGTCAGGGGGCAGTGACAGTGTCAGGGGGCTGCCCCTCACTCTCTGGACGTGCTGCAGGTGTAACTCAAGCATGGTGACGTTTGTTATGTCCCTCTAAATAGCTCTGCTGATGGTGCAGAACTGGTGCTGAGCCAGGAGAAATGATAAAAGATCATCAAGCCCCAGAAGACGATGTTATGATGTTGATAGAGACTAATTTAAATCCCTCCTCAGTCCGTGTTATGTTCAGACTAATCCAAGGGGAGTGTGAGAGTGATGATCTGGGACGGGAACATTAGAAGGGCCTATTCCATTTTATAAACTAATTTTCTCTCCAAAACTCTAATTCACATCATAGTTTTTCTGTTTTAAAAAATACCTAGATTCCTTCTGTTGAGAAGACACCTCTCCAGCTCTGAGCTGGTGGGGGATGAGCTCTCTTTGTGAAGATTTAACTGGGTCCATATATCCACGTGTTTATAGAGCAGAAATCTCTGCTGTATCAACAGCCTGAGCCTCCAGTGACCAAAGAAGGCCAAAACCCAGGCTTCCACTTCAACAGAAATTTGCCTTTTTTAGTGTGATAACGTTGGAGTGATGGCCAAGGCTTGGGACGGCAAGGCCTGAGCCCCCATTCCGAAAATCCAGGCTAAGAGAGGTAAAGAGCTACGAGGGGGTACAAGTTATGAGGGTAAAACCTGCAGCTGGGGGCAAGCCTGGAAATTTTGGGAGGGTCTAAGTCATAACAGAGACGATTTTGGCCGCTGTTGAAACCTCCTTGGTTGGGCCATCTTTGCAGGCCAGCCCTGGGGCAGGTACCACAAACATCCCAAGTCCTCCTGAGTTTGATGCTCCAGCAGGAGAACGGATTGGATTTCACACAAATAATGCCCAACTTTACTGAAAGCTTACCTGACAGAAATTTCTTACAAAACATTTAAAATGCAAAAAAAAAAAATGGTGGGTTTCATTGCTGGGAAATGTCTGACTTCGGTCCTCCTATGCCAATATCTAAAATAAGTGTGAAATATCTGTCATTAAACCTGGGAGATTATAAACCCAGTGACAACTGGTTGAATGCCAACATTTTTGTTGGCACTGCAGATCGTTTTGTTCTAATCTTTCATGAACTCTGTGACTAAATTCAGAATTCTTGCTTTGGGTATCAAGGAGGGTAAGAAAGAATCAACACATTTTCTCAGGTTTCACAGAGAAACCTGTGTTTCTTGGCTCTCAGGAGCAAAAATAAAACATCAGTTAACATTCCATCCTCAGGAAGGTCTGGGTGAGATATCCCTCTAATATATAATCATCATTTTCAGCAATCACAGTCTTTTTTTCACTCTTCATTACCTCAACCATTTACACCCAAGTACTTCAGGCTTTCCTTTTTTATTTTTTTTTTGCGGATATGAGCCACGAATAACTACATGATATATTGATTTCATTTGAATGATAAATGGAGATATTATTTCCCAGTAGGTGAATAAATACAAAGCTAGCGAGTCACACCAAGAAAATCAGTAAAACCACACTTCAAAAAGTGGTTTAACCTTTGTTTTACTCAAACAAAAATGACCTTGGCAGCCAAATATTTCATAAACTCCTTCACCACCTGTCCTCTCCAAAGGTTATTTTGCATTTTAATTGGCTCAGATATTTTTCCCCCATTGATTAGGCTGATCACACAGATGGATAAGGAAATATTGCTGTGAAGTGGATGGCTGGAGAAACAAATGCTGCTTTGATGGTGCTGTCAAGGCTCACTGTGGCAGAGCAGCACTGAAATAAAATGCGGAGTGTCAGAACTGCTCGGGGATGGACAGAAAGTTCATCCTTCTGTGCTTATTTTCAGTATCCCGTCGTTAGCAAGGAGAATATTTGATAAATACTATGCTAATGTATGCAGTGAGTTAATTACCTGTGGTATAAACATGTAGTGCTACATGAAGAGGGCTTTTGGATCCCAGACCATTTCAAGTTTTGATCAGCGTGTTCAAAAACGAGCAGATTTTTTTTTCTCTGTGCAGGTTTGACTGCAGCCTTTGAAAAGCCTGTGCTAAAAGGTGGTTTTCCGTAATGCAGTCAGGGAAATAACTGTGTTCTTTTAGAAATAACCGAAGAGATGATAAGCCATCCTCTCTTGCAGAATTTGGCCTTCCTGTATAAATAAATCCTCTCAGAGCAGGGATCCTGTGTGGTCAAACTGATTGCCAGGAAGAGAACACTCTCAGTTCATTATCTGGAGTTCTTCAGCTCAATCCAAGGAGGCATTTTGCAATCACTAGCACAGAAAATAGATGCACTGAAATGCTCTTGCATTTACAGAAAGCTTCAGGATAATTTATTTATGAGATGGCTTGTTGCTCTTACATACTACTTACATTCATCAAATTCTTGGCATTTATTCTTCCCAGTTGGGCCAGTGAAAAGCAACCAATTAAGGCGGTATTCAGGCAGAAAAATTCCAGCCCCATGCAGAAGCAGGGAAGTAGGAAGAACCATCCGTGGCTTTCTTTAGAAGCTTTTAATAGGTTCATCTCAACCAGGGGGAAAGGAATGTGGGAGATGCCAGCTCACAGGGCAGGGAGCTCACCTGGCCATGGCAGAGTCCTTTGGGTCCTTCCCACCAGGGTCATAACGTCCCTCTGCAAGGATCCCCTTTCCAGCCTGGCCCCCTGGAGATTTCTGGCCAGGCCCCACTCTCCTGGCAGTTTTTGGGGCTGGGAATCTGCTGACACCGAGGCTGAGGCTCTTCTGCAGGTGCAAAAACCTGCCCCTCATGTTCCAGCCAATGTGGGGTTTCCCTCCACCAGGAGGCAACTCAGTGGGCAAAAAATTGTCATAACTGGGGCTTGCCTCCATGGGAGGGACTTTCCCCAGGGTGCCTGAGCTGGAAAGCTGTGCATTCATTATTTGTGGAGCTGTAATTCTTTGTTCCCTGAAAAATGAGGATATTGGAAGAGGCATCAGGTTTTCCAGCTTGTTTCACTGTAGCACTTGATTTAGGCGTTCAATGCCCAAATCCTCTCCGACCACGGCTTTGTCCTACAGATTTGGCCAGAAAGAGGCAGTGATTCACACTTTTATGGCAGTCTTAAAACTTTTTGGTCTAACAAGCAAATATTGCCTGGTGTATCCAGCAAACTTACTGTATTTTTATGTTTATGTCGGTGAAATTACGTCCGAAACAAGGTTTGAGTGGGGTGGCGTTGCAGCTACAGATTAAATCTGATTGTGTTTTGCCTGGCAGTACTGTGAAACTGCTTTTTCTGTTTAAAAAAGATCCATTTTCCTCTAACAGATCACATTGTTTCTTTGAAGGGTGAATTTAAGCATCAGTATTTATAATAATATGCACGTCATTAATCTCCAGCCTTTACTCTCCCCAGTCCCACTTAACCCTGTGAAGCTTCAAAGGATTTGGGTGCCTTACATTTTTTTATTGGGGGAGGAGGTAAAATATAAATGAAAGATCTGCAATCAAAATTGTATCTGTAACATTTCCTTTTAATCTGCATAACATATTTAATGCTCGACACGTTGGGAAGCTACCTGGATATTTGCCTGATGAGCAGTTCTAGGGACAAACTGGAAAGAGTAAACATATTAATTAGAGGCTGCACAGCTCCTTCTTGCTGGTGTAATCATTAAATTGATTTTTCCAGTCTGACATGTAATTGTTCCAGCGATGGAATCCTGCTTTCCACTCTCGTTCTGCTTCATCAATATTTCCTGTAAAACATGAAATGGGTTACATTAATCTAAATTTGAATCTCTTTGTATGCTAATTGAAAAATAATTTTGATTATCAATGTCATCTGCTCCAAATACATTATGGGATGGTCTTTTGCTTCTTTTCTTAAACCTGGGATGACTAAAAATTCAGTGATTAGCATTTTGTCTTTGCATCAGAAAGGAAGGAGTGCAAAGATATCACTCTGGGAGGGTAATAGATATAATTTGGATTTTTTTTTAATGCATATATTTTTAATATACATTTTGGATAATTCTTCTGTCCATCAGATTCATCATTTTAAAGCCACTTTTTTTGGATCCTCAAAATATTCCTTTGGTTCAATATACCCTACCGTGAAACCCACCTACCCTGAGGAGTAAATAATGCAAAATGGGAGAGATGCTTGCAAATATAAAGTGAAATCACAGCTTTGTTCAAGGCAAGAACAGGATTTCCATTGCTTTAATGAATTTCAATGGATGTGCAGGATTTCACCCTCCCCACGGAATAAATCTCCAAGTTTAAAGCCTAAAGGGCACAGGTTTGGAGCAGGAAGCTGTCAAATGTGCACAATGTCAACACAAAACCATCTTCTCTTTTCTTTTTCATCCCCACCTTTAAAGCATTTTCCCAGTAATCCTGTGGCCTGAGGAAATATTTATTGCCAAACTGGTTATAAGCATGGGAGCGGAGGGTGAGGATGAGAAGACTCACAAAACTATAGCATTTCACAGGGTTTTCAGCGCATTTTATGGACAGGGGTCCCCTCCTGCAGCGCCCAAAGGTGCTTAACACCCTGGAGAAAGGCGAACCTCCCATACTCCACCAAAAAGCTGGATAACACCTGCAGGCTGTATCAGCCACTGAGGCTCATCATTTTGTGTCAGCTGTAGACTTTAGGACAAAGTTCAGAAACCACTGATGATCTGTGATCTTTATTCACTCTGGACCCAACTCTCGTGGTGTCCCACCCTGCCACAGCTCACTTCCAGAAAATCCTGCTAATGGTGCTCCTGGGGTAACAGTTCCGTGGGTTCTTTATGCTCCTTTGGCTTTATGTCCTCCTGCTGCAGCAGAGCCTCGGCCCTTTCCCTCCATAAATACACCCCTTCCCCCTTTTTTACGATCTGCCAGCACTGCCAGTATAACTGGTGATGTGAAAACGAAATACTTCTGTGTTTTACACATCGCCAGAGAAAATATTCGGGACAGAGAGTTCACCGATTCCGAGATTTAGCTTGGAGAAGCAGCCAGTAATTTGGTTGCTTATCTGCAGTTTAGCTCAACGTTTCCAAACCTTTTTGGTCTGGAAATCCAGATGGCAATTTAATGAGACTTTGAAATGAGATTTACTTCTTGGTTCCAGTGAGACCGGAAATAAAAGCAAGATACTTTTTCTCCAGGAAGTCCTGTACTTTTACATGCAGTCAAAAGGGAAAGTGTGAAGAACAAATATGGGAAAAATATCAATAAACCACATCCTTCTCCCTCAGCTCAAAGTTGTAAATAAGCTTGGTTACAACAGAGATCAAAGGAAAGTTCAGATATTTTAAATTTTTTTTCTGCAGGCCACAACCACCGTTAACTCAGCGATGATTTGGAAGTGCTGGTAACAATAAAACCTCATTTTCACTGCTAAGCTATGCAGATAGAACTCATAACTAAGGGGACAAAACATGCACAACATTCTGCTTTCCTGACTCTAAGAACTCTCCTTTGCACATATTTAATTTAAAGATGTAGTCAGGGTCTCAGGCAAAGCCAAATTTTCCACATTCAGTCAAATGGATTGGTAATTCAGTGCATGAAGCAGCAGCAGTATTATTGGAGAAAACTGCCTGAACTGTGTTTCTTGTTTTAGTCTTGATTTTGGGTATCCAGTTTTATTTATGCAGGCAAAACCTTCACTAACGAATTAAAAAGGAATCTCAAAAACATCCCTTCTTCAATTATTCAGGTGTAGAGGTGTTTGAAGTCTGCCCAAAGACTTTAGACACTGCAATATCTCTATCATAGACACATCTTGAATTAAAAGTGACTGTTCTGGAGTACAAATTATGGGGCTTTTCAGTGCTTTTTAAAGATTATGGTGAAGAAATGAGCCAGCTAGAGAAAGAAGACATCAAAAAATTCAGAGGAGCCACCACTATGAATCTAAAAGACAAGAGGGGGACGGAAAACACTGAAATAAGAACTTGAATTCCCATTTGTTTGCCTTTTTTCCCCCAGTGATAAGATCCAAATTGAAGTCACAAGTCAATGCATCCCATTATCACCAACATCATCAATCTCGGGGAAGCAACCACCCATGACTTAGATGAGCTGACAGCTGGGAGGCAGGAGGGAAAAAGATTAGAGAGTCCAAGCTGACCGATAATTACAGCTCAGAGCCCTGGGTGCCCGCAGAGCCACGGAGCCAGCAGTGCACACAAACAGGGAATTTTCTGTAAGGCACTGGGGCAATCCCAAACTTTGCCTTAATTGCCATTAGCCCCGTGCAAAGACCTGTGAGGCTGACAAGCAGAAAAGGGGAGTTTCTGTAGGCAGTGAATCAGTGCTCTGAAAGGTTTGACAGACCAAAAAATAAAACCAAAAAAAAAGGGTTTTTTGATTCTTCGGCAATGCCAGTGCAATCAGCTGGAATTTCCTATCATTCCCTCTATCCCTTACTTTAATGGTGTTGCAGCAAGGATAAATTCATCACCATCCCATCCTTTGAACTGCTGGATGTGCCAATAAAGTGCCAATCTTAATGTTAACAACACAAAGATACATTTAGGATTGGGATAAAGGCCATATAGCTGTTAATTAATACGGGATGACAAGTTAGAATTAATTTTTCTGTCCTCAACAGCTGATGATTGCAGGTACCTGCAAGTTTCTGGGTTCATTAGTATGATAAATGCCATAGGTTTATGCTGTAGATTCTCATGGTGAGAGTTTCTTCACAAATGTCCAGAAAGGAGGAAACAAATAATATCCATATCCAATATTCTTTAATCACACTCTCTGAATAGCAAAGCTTTGTTAGCCACAGCAGTATATTCATTTTCACATGTGTTTTTAAGGACTTCAGATTGCTTTCTGTTATTTTTTTAGTTCTTCCAGAAGCCAGGGCTCTCCAGGAGATGAATTATTCCAAGGGCTGTTATCTTTCCAATGACATGTTGGAAATGTTGGAAAGAATCAGATTGTTTAGGTACAGAAACTTATTGCTCATAGGTGCAATGAGTAAAGTCTTTGTTAGGAGGTGTAGTAATGCTGGTAAAGTTGCTGGTGAAATTACTTGTGATTAATTCACATTTCTTTGTGTATCCAGGTCTGTGGAAATTTAATTTAATTCTGATGGTGAATTTTCTATTTAATCAAATTTTTAATGTTCTTACCACCCTGAGTATTCAGGTCTGCAGAATCCAGATAGTGGTTTGAAGATCACAGCAAATACAATAATCTTTGTTACTCCTTGGCTGAGAGGTTGAACGTTTCTCTGCCTCCACATAAAAAATCTTTTTAGGGTGGTTTTAAAAAAGAATGTATTTGTATTACCCAGTTTGATTTCTTCATAGATGATACATGATGCAGTAATATCAAATAAAATAGGAAAATACGTATTAGGCACACTAAAATAGTAATGGAAGAGTAAATGGAAAGTTTGGCTGCCTGCAGCGTTCCACAATCAAGAGGAAACGGGCACATATAAATAGGAAGGGCTTTAGAGGCATTAAAGGTTGTGTTGAGGAGGTGAAGTCTAACATAGATGCTTTTATAATTAAGATATGATTGCCCTAAAAGCTACTTAAAAGTCACTTACTGTTTACTGTCCCTCCTGTGTGATTCTCCCAGCAGCAGCCAGCAGAAACCCTTCTGGTTTCAAAATGAAATTGGAAATGCTGAGTGCTCCCAACTTGTCTTGAGGTGGGTAGGGTGGAGGGTGTGCTCAGGACCTCGGAAATCGGGTTAAAATCTCTGCAGGAATTGTGTCTGGTTGGAATTGAGAGCCCACATCTACGTCTGATTTACTTGTCCAGTGATTATTATCAAGCTGGACGCAGAACTACAGGTTCTGACTTGTGTCTTTGGTGGTGGATTTATGTGTTGAAACTCGAGGAGAAGACTCTGAGAAATCTTCCAAAATCCTACAAAATAGTCTAGAGATATGAAGGCCATATTTTATACATGGCTGTTACTCTTGTGTTACTGTGACAGCCTTATTTTTTCCTTATTCTTTTCCCACCCCACAACCATAGGAATTTTTTAAAAAAATATCTGATAGGATTGCTTGAGGAAAATGTGAATTATCTAACAACAAAGATATGTATTTCTCATATATTTAACTTCTTCAAGGAACGTGTCTTACCCAGCCTGTGATGGGAACAAGCTGGTTCTGATCCAGGACACATTTGGAGCTGGCCTTAAAAAGGCTTTAAAACCCCTCAGTGGGTGGCGAGGCTTGGGCTAGGAGTGGGTCAGGAATTGAGCAAGGGGTAACCAAGCACATCCATGGCAAATCCTGATCACTCGAGGCTGAAAAATCATAATTTCTGCAAAATAAGTTGTTTTGATTATCCTCTTTGGGTTCTACCTGATAGAATTCTACTGTGCCTATCTGAACCCTACTTGAACTTGCAATAATGAGAACATAAAAATTCCTTACTTGTTCCCTGTCATCTTATATCACCTCATGTTAAGGCAACCTTCTTTTACTAAGAATATTTCAATGAAAGGAGTAATAGAAACGAGAGGCCCTTAGAACATGAAGAAATCTCTGTATTAACGGTGTGCACTGTCCTTTGGGCATAAAAGGAGAGAGGAAATGCAAAATAATATTTCAGTGAAGAGAGTTATTGCAATGTAAGCTTTTATATCACGTCTGTACGTGGGATTTTAAAGGGTTTTCTGTCAGAATTGTATAACATTGTATAGGGAACAGAATGGAAATACTCTGTTGTTATATTTGCAATGTTTTGGGACTGACAGATGATACATGACAAGGCAGTGGCACTTGTTGACAACATTCTTGCCTCGGTTCTATTTTAGGACCCAGACACGATGATTCTTCTCTTTTTGCTAAGAATACGCTCGTGAATTTCTTTTAATTAAATTATGTAAATTTATGTTGTGAGTTACTGGATGTGGCACAGTGATGCATTTATGTCTGCTGGCACCTCCTGAGTGTTGCTTCATCATCCCTCACCCCGCAGGACCAGGCAGAGCAGCTCTGCTCTCCTCCACGACGTGTTGAACTCTGGTGATCTTCTCCCTCCTGCTCCACACGGACTTAAGTTAAGCTCAGCCCATTTATAAGATCCACATTTTTGCCTAGGGTTTCCCAGCCAGGTTAAAGGAATATGTAAAAGAGCTCAGTTCTCCTGGCTCAGCACAAACTTGTCAGAGTCTTTGAAACCTCCCTGAAATCCATCCGTAATTGGGAACGCTGTGATTTTAAAATCACAGAGTAGGCTTCATAAATTATTCATTTTACCTACTGATTTCGCATCTCTTGATTTAATTGAAAAACATCTGTTGAATTGAGAGGGGATAAAAGTTGAGCCATAATACAGTCACAGACTCAAATGAGGAAGGAATAAATTATTTCAGAAGGAATCATCTGTGCACCATGACAGTTTACATATTTTTAAGGCTTACGTGGTTTTTAAGAAGAGCATTCAAACTGAGTCTTAGAGAAAGATTTTAAATTACTAATTAACATCTTAAAAGTGTATCTCGTTTTTGAAATGAGACTTTCCCCCAGTCAAGCTGCAGAATGTGGTTCCAGAGCTGCAAAATCACTTTATGAAATCAATTCCTTTTGAAATCCAAAGCACAGAGGCTTCATCTGTTGCTGGGCTTTGGGAAAACAGTGCCATCGGTCTTCGAAAAATTTGAGTCTTTTGTGTTCAACTGACCTTAAAGTTTCAAACAATTATACTTTTCTTGGCAGTGAAACCTCATAAATCCATTGTATACATGGCCGGGCACAAACCAGTTTGGTTTTCTACAGGCAGATCCTGCAGCCTCTGGGTTGTTGGCAGTGACACTCCAGAAATAAAACACAGGGCTCTCACGTGAGCTGGAAACCACAATCCCCTCTTGGCAGTGGCAGTGTGCTTCCTATCCTCGGGGGATGAGTTGCATAAAATAGAACCCCATAAATAATAGATAATATAATCCAGATATAACATCCCACAAGGTCCCACAGTTTGTAGAGAACACCTAAAGCCTCCAGAACTCCCAGTGCACGCGCTCCTTTAGCACTGGTTTTCCTGCTCTCTCCAGCATCCAGAGCCTGGTGGCACCAAGACTCTTGCAGGGGGTACCAAAGAACAGAGGTTTCAGCACTCAGTATCCCACACTGTGGCTTCATCTGCATTTTGGGACAGAAAAACTCCCTGTCACAAAGTCCTGGCCCTTGGTGTGCCCCCAGGTTTTGTCCTGGTACAAAACAGGCTGGTGTCCCCAAAGCCAGAAGCACAGGGCACATTCTGGGGTCCCCCCTCACCACCCCAGGACAGTTTTATCCAACACCAACTCGGTTTTACCCAACCAAACCCCTCCATTACAAACAGGAACACAAAGATCCGAACCCAAGTCTCACGTTAACATCCAGCCAATGGTCCTCGCACAAAAGTTTTGTATTAAAGCATCTAGAAAAGAATTGTTACCTGTCATTTCCACGACTTTGGGGAAAAAGTATTTCCAGAATCGACACTGCTGAGCTCGCAATTTTGTCAGTACCTCGGAAGTGTTGGTGTTCAGTGTCAAGTATTTTTGGTCAGTACTAGTGAAGACTGGCCATTTCATTCCGTTGGTCAGGGTCCCATTTGGAGCTCTAAATGAGAAAAGAAATACTTCATTTAGAATGAGAAATCACCTCAGCACACAATAAAGCATGATTTGGGTTTATTTAACAGCTGTTCAGCTTAAGTGTGTTAGTTTGGAATGGCTGACGTATCCTTTTGTAACAGGGGAAAAAAGGCAGATAAATTTCATTTACCCTCATTTGAAGAAAAAAAAATCCCCTTTTGAGGTGTTCTGGGTTCATCAGAGGGAAAAAGTTAATAAATAATCAAATTCAAACAACTTTTTGAACCTGGAGATTCTCACAGAAACTGTGAATAATTAGGGATGACTTAAGAACAAACCAGCCTGCCTGTCTGAGAGGCTGAGTGGTTTGTGTTTTAGTTTGAATGCCTTTGATCCCTTTCGATGGACAAATAGGTTGGGATAAATGACTGGGATAAACATGCACATAAAGGTAGAAATAATATCTGAACTTGGATAAGATCTGCGTTGGGAGAGAGAACAATCATTCCTCATTAAGAAGGGACTGCCATCCCTGAGGCGTCCCTTGATGAGATGAGACTCATCCCTGAGTCCTGTCAGTGGAGGGCCAAATGGGAACAATCTGAAATCTTGTGGAGACTGGGAGGAGGTACAGAGTGCTTGACCCTTTATAAAACCAGCTCTGCATGCAGAAGGAGCACAGCTGCTGGTATTACAAGAGTTGTGATAAATATTTATAATACAACAGAATTCATAAGGCTCTAAGGACAGGCATCCAGCTTTTCACCTCCAAAAATGACAGTATCTCTGTGAGGGGAAAAAATGGTTTAAATGTGCAGAAGAACAACAAAATGGGCAGCATGACATTAGGGAACAAACAAAACAGAATATAATTTGCAGGAAAAGAAGTAGATTTGTATTTCAAACAGTCACAGATCACCATTATCTCAGAAGAAGTTGAGAATAGAAATGAAATATTTCAGTGCAAGCACAGGAGCCATTTTCTTTGCTAGAAGCTGATATCAAGGAATCTGGGATTTAAGGCAGAACAACAGGAACTGATGATTCTTGGTGGGATGACTTAACTATTTGCTGAATTAGTTTGCTTCTCCCTACTTTACTTTTCACCAGGACTCTTCCTGGAAGGCAGAGGGCAAAGAGGAGTCCAGGGAGTGGAGCCCATTCGGGTTCTGCTTCCCAAGAGAGGGAGCAGGGCATGAGGTGTGGCTGGGAGCAGTCAGAGCACAAGATGCTGAAGCAGTATCGATATCTCTCAGTTAATTCCAAATTAATCCATTTTTCAGCCCGTGTTTTTGCATTCTGGGGTCTTTGGCATTGGCTGCTGCAAGAACCAGCGTTGGAATAAGAGCTTCAGGCTGTCATTTCCTGAACTGCTCCCTTCCTCATGGATTTTTCTTGCCTAATTCAGCTCTGATTAACCTATGGCACCTTTGTTAAGTGCACATTTATTTGTGCCTCCTGAGAATGATGACTTAAGCAGAGCTGACTTGCACTTCAGTTCAAGATCAGGACGCTAATGGTGCTGTCAGTATTCATTTAACAGCTTTTATGCTATGAAATAAATCATGACATCCCACATTATAATTTACAGGTGTGTGGGGGGATTACACAATGCCTCGATGGCTACAGATGTATTTTGCTAAAAAATGATTGAAAGAACTGTCAGGTGAACACAGCACTCTGAAGCCCATGAACCTGCTGATTATGACAATCTCTGCCTTTCTAGGAAGTTTACTGCTCAAAGAAATGCCCAGTAATTTCCTTCTTGGCTTCATTATTGAAAATTTCCCAAGCTAAAAAGCAGCTCCCAGCCGGAGCAAAAGGGAGATCACAGGAGTGTAATTTGGAACAAGTTATGATTATAACCTTGTTGTTCCCTCACAATTACTGTTCATTCCTTCTTGCTAATAACTTCATGATGAGAATTGCGGTGCCCAGAATAGGCTGTAAAATTCCCTGTTCTTTGCACCAAATTCGAAGTCGAATAATATTCACATAGAACAGTGAAAGTATGGTGGGAATGCCTTCAGTGAGCAGACAGGAATCCAATACCCTGCACAAACTTGTCTCTGCCCATTTATGTTTGGACAGACAATCTTTGCTGACCGATTACAGGAACTTGTTTGTACCGAAAAAACAAAGTTCAGTTTGCGTGGAAACCTCCATTCCATCATCTTTTATCAGTTCCTCAAACCTCTGCTCTTTCATGGTTTAGTGCTTCTTCGTCCCCCCTGCTTCAGTAATTCCAGTTTTGCCATTTTTATGCTATCACTGGGGCCTGATGGTGTGTCTTGAAAAGCTTTGGGCTGTGCATCTTCAGGCCAGGCCTCTATTTTGTGGTTTTATCTTGACAAATCACCCTTCTTGGACGAGCTTTATTCAGGGAAGACCTTAATTTTGTTTGGAGAAAATCATCAATCGGTATGGCTTGGAAGGGACCTTGGAAGATCCAACCCCCTGCAACGAGCAGGGGCATCTTCAGCTGGACCAGGAATATGAGCTCCACTGAACATCTTAGAAAGAATCTGGTTCCTTTTCTACCCCTTTAACTGTTTGCAGGAGCAAGGCTTAAGGCAGTGAAGAAATACAATTCTTTGAATTGCTCCCAGAAAAGAAATGCAAGAGAGAAAAACAAAACAAAGCAAAACAAAACAAAACAAAGCAAAGCAAAACAAAACAAAACAAACTCAAACCACCTGCGTTTAAACTTTGGTGTAAACAAAATTTGTCTCATTCCTTCAGTTATGTTTTTTCTTTGCATATGCCCTGAAATTATGGGCTGGATTCTCTCTACTCTGGTAGTGGCGCAGCAGCCCATTTATAGTAAATTATTTTGTTAAGATATGTCTTTAGGTGGAAGTTTCTTGGTTGTACATGTTGTTACTTGGATCAGGTTCTTCCCCTTTTGGGTTTTTACACCCACGATTGCCAATAACTTTTAGTTTCCAGGATTAATTTATAGCAAGTGTACTAGATTTGGTATAGGCGTGAAGAGAGTTTTGGAAGAGCTTATTCACCAATCATTTCTCTGTATTTAATATAAATCTTCAGCAACTTTAGAAAGAGAAAGTTAATTTCATTCAAATGGAAAATACAACATGAACAGAGTTCTGTTAATCATAATAAGCATACATACATTACCATTCTCATTAATATGATCAATATAGCCTGAGATACAACACCAGCTCACTGCATTTTTATTAATATTCACACAGCATTACCTTTACAAATGGTTTATCATACACAAAAAAATGTAATTCATCGTCTGACTGGTTTTGGTAAACATTCAGGATATAAAGCACCTGGAAAATATTCCCTTTATTTTTGTGAGTGAGCTCTGAATAGCAGAGTAAAATCTCACAGAGTCAATTCTGTCATTTACCACAGAGGTTATTCTTTTGTACTGGTGAGCTGTATTTTGAAGAAGGCCAGAATGGAAAATATTCTCTGCTAACTCTCCTGAACACATTTTTAGGTTGCTTTAGGATTTACCTTTGGAAAACCACTGTCCCACCCTCCAGCTTAGACTCTCCCGAGCTTTCTCCAAGTCCCTGTTTCACTGCTCGGTTTGTGACTTTTGTTGTGGGCTTCTCCAGAGGGCAAGAAAAACAATCCCACCTCTCAGTGCCCACTAAGATGAATGAAAATAATGATAATTCTGCTGCACCCTGTGCTTCCCCTGAGCAGGAAGAATTGAAATCCAGTGGAGACCTGGCCCTCCCAGTGTGGCTGCACTGGCTTCACCCTGGTTGGAAATGCTGATGCTCGTTTCCGATTTGGCCCCTTTTCTTTAAAAAGCTGGTTTAAAGGCAGGAGAGAGGGAATGTGAATCTGTTTTATTGGCTTTTGTGATTCCTGGGGGCTGTTGGGCAGCACGGGCAATCAGCTGGTTTCCATGGGACGACGTTTTATGGAGCGTTACCATGGGCACAAGGTAACCGGGAGGGGGAACGGCCTTGGAGGGAACGCAGCAGCAAATATAACCCCAACTCTTGCAGATTTCCTGCAGCCGCAGTACAAAACCTCTGAGAATTACGGAACAGTCAGCTCAGCATCAAATAATAAGCACAGTGTGAAAGTTTCACCCCAAGGGTAGCTCAGGGAGCAAGGGGTGGTTCTGCACATGTCTCAGGGCAGGATGATTTTAAGGCCTAAACCACACAGATGATCTTTTTCTTTCCCTCCTGCCCTCCTTGTTCTGGAAGAAAACATTTTGTTGTTTTCCCTCTTTCCCACTTGGCCACGAGGATGCTCCTAATTAGCAGGAATGCTGACGAGGGGCACCAGGCCCCCCTGTGCTCCCCCAGCCCCCGCCCCGGAGGGACAGGAAGTGTTTGTGCCATTAGTCAGGCCAACACAGCCAGATGTCTGGCATGATTTCTAAAGGCCAAACATTTGATATTTATACCTACGCTCACTTTCCCAGTGCAGCACAGTGGCCGCCAGGTTAATCTCAGTTTGGGGTGGTGGTGTGGTCCCCAGGGGGGATGATGGGGTAAGGACAGCAGAAGGTTGTGCAAGTCTTTGCTTGGATGGCACCACTGGGAGCTTAACAGACTTCCCAGCCCAGTCCCATTAAAAAGAAAAGCAGATTTTGCTGTTAACTCCTGCTTGAGTCTTCTCAAGCCCTCAAACGATTTGGCCCAGTCCCAGTTTTTCATACCAGGCCATTGGTTTCAGATGACTCACTGCGAAGTAGGCACCAGAGAGGTCCACGAGGCTGAAAACCCAAAGTCCTTAACCTGGGGAGCAGTCCCAGCTCTTGGAACAAAGGAAATGAACCTGCTCTGGAAAGTTGCCTTGGAAAAGTTAGCAAGGGAAAGGATGAAGAAATATCTGTAATGTTGGTTAAAAAAAAAAAAAAAGGTAACTGTAAAACATCCCCTGAAGCTCTTTCTGCTGCACAAAATTTCATTCAGAGACTGAAACCCCTACAAATCAGAAATTCTCTGCGTGAATGTGCAGATTGAATCTGATGCAACATCACCCCCAATTGGGTCAATACTTCTGTGGTTCCGTATAATGAACCTATTCTTAGAGGGTTTTTTTTAAATTTAGGCAGTTATCCAGGATGTTTTCCCAAGTCAGCTTCTCTTCTACCACCTGCTGAAGTGACTGGATGGGTAAAATCCTTACATTATGCCAAAATATTTTACACTAAATTGTACGCTCTGAGGCTGTTTGCTATGAGAAATTGCAAAAGCAAAAATGAGAGGGGCACTTTTCTGTCCATTATTCAAAGTTTATGAGTTGGCCTGTCTGGAATAACAAGCAAGGGGAAGTTATATTCTTTATCCTCCTAGACTAATGGGACAGACAGCAGCTAACAAATCTATAGCTGAAATAATAATAATAAAAAGCCATTACTGTTGTTATCATTATTACTGCTAATAATAACAACAATAATAATAATAGCCAAGCTTTAAAAACTATCATACTGAAAGATAAAAGCTCAGGCAGGGGGATTGTGGAATTGGTGATTGGAAAGCATCCATGATTTTCAGTTTCATAAACTTCCTTGGAGTTTTGCTCTTCCCAAAGTATCAGTGCCTGTGGCACTATGAAGAACTGGGGAACGTGGCGGGGGGGGAAGATCATCTTGAAAACCATTTTATTTATTAGAATTTAATTATTATGAGAAGATAGCAACCGGTTTCTGAAAATATAAGTAATTAGACATAACTCACATAATTGACTTAAATTCTCATATAATTGAAATTAAAAATGTCTCATAAAATTCTGCTTAATAAGTTGCAAAAATCTTGATTTTGTGGCACTTGAGCCTTACTGAGGTTCCCAGAGTAAGGACTGAAAGGGCTCCTCTGCTGAGCACTACGGGTCTGAGGGACTTGAACCCTCCAAACTCCCTTTTTCATCAGCTGCTTGTGGGAAGTTCATTATGCCCTGCTGTGCTCAGTTCTCACTCCCAGATCACACACACGAGCCCATAATCCAGTCACCACAAAGTGTCCCCGAGCCAGAGCGAAGGGAAACTGCTTTGCAAGTTCTAGCCTGGGTAAATATTATTCCTTCAGCTGATCCCTGAAGAAAGCAGCAGGAGCCAGCTGGCGAAGTCTTTAACTGACAGAAACTGGAGAAGAACCTTTGCAGCCAGGCTTTCTTACACCTTCACAGGCTAAATAAAGCTCAGGATATTCCTTCCAGATTCCAGCCTGGTGACAGCAGCTGCCTGTTTAAATGCCTTAAACTATAAATTATCACGGTATGTGCTATTATGGCCAGTATCAGTTTCAGGAAATGAAGCAACAAGCTGTTACTCCTTTTTTCTTGGGCGTTATTTGTGTTATTTTGTGCTATTTGTTATTACGTTTTTTGTCTTGTGCTCTGCTCCCAGGAGCCCCATGGGGCACCCATCGAGCCAGAACAATTCTTGCTCCTGCAGGTCATGAATTCCTGCTGTATAAAAGGTAGGCCTCAAGACATTGGTCATAAATAATGAAGTATTTGAGACATTTATACGCAGGATGTTCTGCCTCAGCTCTTTGCTGTGCATTTGGGAGCTGGGTGCTTCCAAGCCCTGGCTCCTGGACGGGAGCCTGCTCTGGTGTCAGGGGAAATAACGAGTCTGAGCCAGGGCTAATGAGCCCTTCAGCCCCTGCCTGCATTCCTGACCCCCTGGGCCATGCTGCACCTGGGTCTCCTCCACTCTGAAATGTCCCAGCCAAGCTTGGGGCTGCCTCAGGAGCCCCAAACTCCACACAGAGCATGGATGAGATGGGGTTTTATTACACGATTATAGTCACAGTGATGATTCCACACCTTCTCCAGGACTCCGGTTCTGGTGGGAAAATTCACATTTCATGTTTACATCACTTTTGGATGGACATGAGAGAGGCAACACTGCAGCTCAGTCCTTCTTCTTAGTCCTTCCAGCTGAAGGAACAGTTTTGCCTTCTTTTTCCCAATGTTTCTGCAAAGTATTTTGTAAGATCCTCCTGCCCTTTTGTGTGGTATCAATTTTGGCTTTCAAGGGCCGCTTTTCAAAGCTGTTATTTCTTAACGCTCTTGGCTGCAGCAAGAAATCAAATGGGACTATAGTTTTTAGTCTTAACTTGTAGAGGGATATTTGGAAATGGAAGGTCCTGAACCCCACTGAGACCTTGCAGGAGAAAGTACCTTCCATAACAGGTAAGTAAAAGAATAAGTAGGTAGGAAGGCACCTGGAACTTGCCCTTTTAGTCATCCTCTGAGGCTGTTTTATCTCCTCTGCAACCTCTCTTCCTCCTCATGACCTGGAAAAACACAAACTTACACAATATCTTAACCAGAATTGCTCTCTGGAACAAACCAGGGCTTCATCAGAAACAAAGAAAGAGAAGAAGGGAGAGAAGGGTGAGAAAAATGTTTTTATAGCCATAAAACTATTAATACTGGGTTTTAAACTCCCAGTGTCTTTGGCAAAATTCATCAGCCCAGCTGGTTCTGAGAAAGAGTAAATACTGTGCTCGTGGATGTTATTGCTGGTTCCATTCCTTCCTTTCTCTCCCGTTAATAAAGTTCATCCCAGGCACTCAGAAATTGTTGGATAAATGTGTTCAATGCTGTCCTTATCTCTAGAGACTAAATTTGCAATTGAGACTATGTGGTTGATACTACACCAGGATATGATATTTGAGATTTGTTTTCAATGGAAATTGCCCTAATCATGATTTATTTTCAGGACGGGTGCTCCACAGAGCCCTGCACCAACCAAAATCCCCTGGATTCATCACGTCCTGATGGATTTCAACACAGTGGCATTTTTCTTTATATTTTCTACTACTGTTTTATTTCAGTGAGTGGGAGGAAGTGCATGAGTCACAAACTTTCACGACCATGTAATCTAGGCCAAATTGAGCAGTCCTAAAATTGAAACTATTGGGTAGCTTTCGGGAGGGGCAATTTCTGCTACTGCCTCATCAGAAACAGAAGCACTGCAGCTTCATGCTGGGAAAAGCAAACAAGAAGATAGAGTGCTCTCAACCGCCCAAAACCTATTTTAAAATAGTAATAACAATAATAATAATTTCTTATGGTATAAATTCATTGTAAGTTTGACATTTCCAAGTGGAAGTTACATGTAGCTTCCTTTGATAAACAAATTCAAATTATGTCCCATTCTTGTAACATCTTCTGGGTCTCTGTTTTGGACTGCAGCAAGAGGGAGATCTCCAAATACCAACAGGAGGACTGGGAGCCATGGAAGGGGGGCTCTTAAGCAGAAACAATATGAAAAGAGATAAGGAACCGGTTTAAAGTTCTTCTCTTCCACAATTGAGAGGGGTTTTGTGGAAATTATGATATGCAGACTATTTTACAACTAGGAAACACACAACAGTTAAACCTCTGAGCGTTTCCAGTTGCACAGAAAATTCCCTTGGAGGTCGCACCGTGAATAAGATGCATGAGAGGCAGAAATTTAAAACTTCATTAGAACAAAAAACTTCGTTAGAATTAAAAAATCACAGTATTTGAACAGCTGTTCCAGTAGGAAAAGGATCTCTCAGGTATAAATTTGAGGTATATAGGGTTTGTATCTTATGAAATGAAGAAGTTCTCTTATGTTCCTGCAAGGAAGGGGAGAGGACACGGATGGTGGCCAAAGGTGTCTGGGAAAGCAGAGGATGGCTTTTACTTTTATATTCTTGCAGAATTGTGTAACATCACCAGCTGTGAGCATGGAATGCCCAGTTTCTACCAACACGGCTGCAGATTTTTGGGGACAGAATCTCCCAAATCCCAACAGTGAATTTCTAACTACGCTTCCCCACCGCTGCCTTCCCCTGCAGCTGATTGAAAACAGAATTAAACACCATATTGAGCTCCCCTCAAAAATGTGGTGTTAGGTAACCTCTGCTGCTCCTCATTTCCTCTGCTCTCCCCTTTGCCACTTCCCCAGAACAGCCAATCTCTGGCGTTGGGGAGTAAATTAAAATGTGCACGGAAAGGTTTCCATTCCTCCCGTGGAACTTCTCAGCATCACTTCAGATTAGTGTTCCAGAACCACCTGGAAAAATGGGGTTTGCAGACCTTTCCGACTTCCATTTCTGCCTTCTGATGATGGAACAAGGGCTGAGCTGCAGAAAAGCAGCACGGAAGAAGAGTGGCCCTTGAAAAGGGGATTAACTGTGGGTGAACATTAATTAGAATTTCAGAGTGCCTTTTGGAACCAGGTGTTCACATGCCTGTGAAATACATTCTCTCTGAAGTGTCTGGCTTTATATGTGAATCTGCCTTCGATGTAACCCATGAGTTCATGGGTGCCCTTCCTTCATTTCTCTGTTCCCAGACTGGTTCTCCCCACCCCCAGACATTTTCTGCTTTCATATCTCAATCTCTTTTTGTTCTTTCTCTCTTCTTTGTGCATTTCTTGGTCACCTGATGCCTTGCAGCAGTTACATTTCCTTCTCCAGCTTTTCCATTTTCTTTACTCCCCATCAAACACTGAAATATTTCCACCTAGGCTTCTTACTCCCACTCCCAAATTTGAGGTGACAATCACACCATGGTTTTATTTCAATTCTTGAAGAATTTGTTTCTCTTCATGCCTGTCCTTTCCCCCGAATGTGTCTGTGTAGACTGTGCCAGGCCCTTGCGACAGCAGGGAATGCTGTCCATCTCAGTTATGAGGAAAGGTAGAGCCATATCCAAGATTTGGATCCATAGAATCACTGAATCAGTTAGGTTGGAAAGGACCTCCAGGATCTTTAAGCCCAACTGCTGACCCAGCACTGCCAAGGTCACCACTGTCCCATGTCCCCAAGTGCCACATCCATGAGGATCTTCAATCCCTCAAGGGACAGGGACCCCACCATGGTCCTGGGCAGGTTTTGGCAGGGCAGGACAACCCTTTCCATGAGAGATTTTCCCTAATATCCAACCTAAACCTCCCTCGGTGCAACTGGAGGCCATTTCCACTTGTCCCATCCCTTGTTCCCTGGGAGCAGAGCCCGACCCCCCCGGCTGCCCCCTCCTGTCAGGGACTTGTGCAGAGCCACAAGGGGCCCCCCCGATCCCCATTTTCTCCAGGCTGAGCCCCTTTCCCAGCTCCCTCAGCCTCTCCTGGCGCTCCAGACCCTTCCTCAGCTCCATTTCTTTCTCCAGACACTCTCAGGCCCCTCAAATCTCCCTCTCTGCCAGGGCTCAAGAGCTCACCTTGCTCAGCCCCAGGCCTGTGAATCACCACCAATGGTTTTGATCCCGCAGCCTTTGCCAGCTGAATTCGAGCTCACCCTGCCCCATAAAGCACTGCCGGTGCTCTCTTCCAGGCAATCCTCTGCATTTCAGCTCTAGGTTGTAGTTTTATTCTCACTCAATGCCTCCTACAATATTTGGACCTTTCCTTAATAGATGTTCTCATCTCCTGTTTGACAATAATGGTCTGACTCATCTGTTGGAGGGGGGAAATCCATGTGGACAGAACCGCGCTTGCTGCGCGCGGGGAAAGGAACGAGGCAGCTCCTTGTAATCCGCAATATTTGCAATAAAATTAAACCAATCTCAACAATCTGCATCCCAGACTTATTTTCAAAAGACATCTGAATCAAATACTCCTGTTTGCAGTTTTGAAATTCAATGTCAGCCCGTCAGCCTGCAAGCCAGGAGAGAGAGATGCCTGCCAAGGTGAGTCTCTGGTCACTGATATTTTCCATGATCCACTGTTTCCTAACAGTTTGCTAAAAAGGTGTTTCCATTACTGTTCCTGAATATGACAATGGATGTAAACTCTGGTAAAGATGATGAGTCACTTTTTAAGAACTCACAACTGAAGGTGCAAAAATAGGAGTACATTTTCTTAAAAATTAAACTTTTTTTTTTCCTTTTTGTTCAAGCTATAATTTCTGCAATTTTTTTTCATGGCTCAGAAATTACTCACAGGAAAGACAGTGAATGTGAGAATAAATGTGTCCTTTTTGTCAAAATGAAAGCTTTGATTTTCCCTAACATGGGGAAGAAAGGCTTTCCATACACATTTTTGTATTTTTGGGACCTCTCTCATGCTTCATTCATATCCCTTTATTTTTAATCCAGAAAACTTTTCTTCTGGATTCTTGACCTGATGAGGAGAAACCACTTGTTAAGATGAAAAATTAATTTTTCTGGAGGAGTGTGAGATGTCAGGAGCAGCAGCCTCAGGCAAAGGCTCCTCTTGGTCCCCCTGAGCTCTGAAGATCGGGTTTGAAGACTCTGTGAGGATCAGAGCAGCTCCAACCCAAAAACTTTCCTCTATCCCTGTGAACCCGAGCAAACCTCTGGCAGAAATACAGCCCGCAGTAAATTTCTTCCCTTAAAATGGCTCAGTGGGACATAAAACTTCCAACTTCCTGAAGTATAAGGAAATTAAAAGTGCTTGCCGTTTTTTATTTTTATTTTTTCCCGGTTTATTCAGTCCTTCCCCCAGCCAGAGTATATAGGTCCCCAGTTCAAGTGCTGCCTGGACTCTATATGAGGCTGTTGGTTTTGTTCTCACTGCTCTGAAACTACTCTCCATAAACAGGTTGTGAGAAGTTGGTAACAAAAGCACTGAAATTTATTACGTGTCTACCAGTGGAACATCAGGGGAAGGCAATAATAACCAGACAAAGCGCTTCACAGCTTTAGTGGGACAATCAAAGCCTCACAAATTCCCCTAAAACATAGGAGGAAATATTTCAAAGGCTTCACTTTATAGAAAAAGCTGCAAAGATTTGTTTCAGCAGTTGTAAAACTGGCAGGGAGACAAGTTTTGCCCGTTTCCTTTTATCCGAAACATTTTTCACAAAGCCTTAAAAAATATTATCTTTGTGAGCTCCGTTATACTCTTGCTTGAGTTTTCAGCTCATCTGATTTGTCTGGCTCTTGTCACTTTGCATCACTCACGACTAAAGAGTTACCAAATCTCATGGATAAAGGAACGGAAGAGGCACCCACTGGTTTGGGATCCCATCTAATTTTTCAGGATAAATGAAATTTCGCCTTCCCAGAGCTGGCAGAGCATCCTGGGGCTTGAGACTGGTGGGACCTGTTAGTGCCACCTGCTTGCTTTCCAAAGCTTTCTGAAGAATAACAGAAGTGCGGCAGAAAAATGAACTTTAAAAATGTTTAAGAAGAGAAATTTAAATTCTTTCACCATAGGTGTAGCTTAAAAACAAGTGTATTGGAGAGAATTCAGGAGAAGGCCACTGAAAATTAACAATATTGTTAAAATAAATGCTTTTTCCCCACAAACAGAAGCGTTCTGGGCCCGATCCAGAACTTTTCATATGACACCACACAACGGTTTCTTGCTGAATCCAATCTGCCCATCTCTCTTTGTCTAACTGTGATGATATCTGGTATTTTATCAGATGATTTTGAGGCTATGAATTGATATTCAACTGCCAGTACTCTTAAATGCAAGAATAAGTTGAGGATACCCCAGGTCAAGGTGAAGGGAGGAATTTAACCTCAAACTGTAAATCAAGAACTTCGATTTTGGAATCTGTTCTTTCTTATAACCCAAATATTTTATTAGGCTTGATTTATTCAGACAGCAGGAGTAATAATTCTCTTTCTTCCCTTGCTGATAAACAGGGATTTTTCAGGGTATGATGAAAATGTTGCTCTTTCAAGCCTGAAATGTATGAAAAATAGATTTTATGAAATACCTGAATAGCACTAGGAATGGTTGGGATACTTGGACAAATTTACTTGACACCCAAATTCAATCATGAAAAAAGACTTTTTGAGCAGGATCTTCACAGACCACGTAAATATGCGGCAGATTCCTGAAAATGACACTAATCCCTGGGATCCAGAAGAGAGATATTGGAGTCTGGCAACAGCCCCAGACAGGAGAAATGTCTGTTCCTGTCTCCTGCTGAATCCTCTGCATCTCCATTCCCTGTTTGTATTCAAAAATAGACATTTTTTACGCGTGCCATTTCCCAGGAGATACGGTCGGTAATCGCCGATGTTTATTTTGAGCCAGGGGATCTGGAAAACTGCACCCAGTACTGCTGGGGGTGGTGGTGGACTGGGGCACTCCTGGGCTGGCTGACAGTGCCCCTTTAGCTACTGAGAAATGCAGAAATGGAGAATCTCACCCTCCTGGGATGCTTTGAAGGAGTCGCTTTCTGTCCCCAACATCTTTTCTTTTGTCCTTACATGACATTAGGGGATTTCTCACAAGTTTTCTTGCTTTCATCCCTCCAGTTCTCTCTCCCACCCCACTCTGGGGGGAGAGGGCAGCAGCTTTGTGGGGTTTAGCTGCTGGCTGGGGTTAAAGCATGACAGAAACAGAAAATGCTCCTACGTGCATATTTTTAACTTTTCATGTCACCATTTTTATTCCTCACACGAGAATAAAACCCAGAGATCGCTGAGGTCAAAGTTTGGGCTCGCAGGTCCCTCACGAGAAGCAGCTCTGGCACCTCTCAGTCCCCCCCAGCCAGAAAACACCAGGAAAAACATGATTTCTTCCAGTTTTGTTGACTCTGCTCCATCTCTGCAGGCTGCTCTCTCCTCCCTTGTGCTTTTGTACTTCAGCACATTAGAATATTAGGTCAAACACCCTCACTAAAAAATGTGCTGTACAATATTCCTCATTTTCACTTGATTTTTCTCTTCCTCTGCTGGAGACATCAGCGGTAATTTTCCTCTCAGAGGTGTGCCCTTTGATCATGCCAGAGTTCCCTATAAACATTATGTCAAAACAGGGCTTCCCCAGTTCCTTATAAACGTTTGCTGAGTTCAGATGTGCCAGGAAAAAAAGGATCGCCTATTAATCTCAGAATTATTAGGAATTTTTATCACTTCCCCCACTCCTTGCACGCCCTGAATAGTGGGATACAGAGCTCTGGGTGTCTCTGTTCTGGATAACGAGTGAAGGGTCACACAGAGGGTTAACCCTGATCTGATCTTTTACTCATACACAAGTTGCAGGATTGTCTTTTTTTGCCCAAGAGTGGTGGTTTGGATCCTCGCGGGGGAAGCAGAGGGAGGGATTATTTGCTGCTTGCTGTGGAAACCACTTGAAATTCAATCTGTGGGGTAATCTAATTATAGTGTGAATGATGATCAGAGTAGGTGACAGGACTGTCTTCCACAACCTTAAACCTGAGTGTACCTTATGTCGTCTGATTTTAGGAGCTCCAGTGACAGGAGCAGCGCTTTGCAGAGCAGGTTACTGAGACTGATATAAATATATACATAAAAGTTATAGACATGAAAATTAAATCCATACATCATCCAGTGGAAACCAAGAGTTCAAAGAAATGTGAATATCGCCCTGCAAACCGAAATATAGACCCGAATGTCTCTTTCTCCACCAAGCAATGGTTCTGTTTGTGGCAGGGTGTGCTGTCTCTGGTGGCAGATCGGGCTGCAGGCTCCTCCAGGGCAGGATGGGAAGCTGCGGGGTGGAGCAAGGAGCTTTCACACGGTTTCCTCTCCACCGAGGCCCTAATGACACCAGCCCCAAGGATTTGGTGTCACAGCACACCTTCACGGCGCAGGAAGTGTTCCCAAGCCTTTCCCAACCTCAGATTTCATCCTGGGAATCGATCAGAGGCGTTTTTGGCACTGATAGATCAATCTCTCAGCTCAGTTCCAGTGTGCGCCCCACTGAAAGCTTTGCTCTGCGCCACAGCCTTCCCCACCAGCCTCGCAGGGAGGGGCGTGCTCAGGCTCTGAGCAGAGAGGGAGGCAGGAAGAGCTCGTGGATTAAATCTTAGATTAAATTTTACAATAATTAAACCTGTGTTAAAGCATTGTGCAGTGATGAGTACAGCTATTGGTACAGTTATTTTCTGAGTTTTAATATGCTCATCTCTTCTGGTAGGGGAAATATTACAAGCTCCAGCTTATAAAGGGGATGGGAGTTAAGGTAATTAATCCTCCTACAAATCAAGGCAATCAATCAATCAATCAATCAATCACACCTATTGATACGTAAATCTGTTAAAAAAGGGAGGCACATAAAAATAAGCTGTGAGCTCACCATGGATGAGGAGGTGAAGGGACAGCACAGGGCTGGGGATTGGCAGCCACCAAGTTTGGGGTGTCCTGGAGCTGCAGAGAACCCAAGCAGGGGAGGAACATGGATTTGGGGTGGATGGGGGAGCCCTTGGCACCCGGCAGCTCCCTGGGTAACACCACAAAGCACAAACTGCACTTCCCTTGGATGGAGAAACAGGGAATAGCAGGTTAAGCAGGAAGGGAGAGATGACACCTGGAATTGCAACTCCGTGGGGGTGACAGTGTTTAATTCCGGCAGGGAAAGTTCCAACAAGGTGTGGATGAATCACAGGTTTCAAGGTGCAGAGTTATTACCCGAGAAAAGGCACGTTAATGAAAGTCTCAAGGGTATGATCTAGCTTGTTTAACAAACAATTAAAAAGAAAAAATAAAAGGATTAAGGATTATTTTAATAGATCCTTAATAATCGCTTTCTATATGGAACAAAAATCATAAAATAAATCTTACAAATTGTCAAACAAAATATAATACCTGGAAAATGCAGAGGTAGAATAGGCAAATTCAGTCTAGAAACAACACTTGCTTTTATAATTATAACCACTTTAAGTGGAATTAAGCTTTAAAACAACCTAACAATGTTTGTTCTGGATTTTTAATCAGCAGAAACATTTTTAATCAGTGGAAACATTTCAGTCCTACCTGTGTTTTGTGTTATGTACAAGGCTGGGTGGACTAAATGAGCACAGCAGTCTCCTCTGGTTTCTAATCTAGTAAGAAAATTAATTAAATCCTGTTCCAATGTTGATTTCAGCCTTTACAAATCTATATATCCTTGACAACTCAAACAAAAGGTCCACCTTAGAAGCAGAATTAATGCAGGATTTTAACATTTAAGTTAAAGAAACATTTTTAGGGTGTGAATTAACCTTTTGGTTGTGTGTTCTCCTGGGCACAGATTTGTGTTGATATAATTTTCTCAGGAGAGAGCACAAACCAAACTTCTGGAAAAAGATACTTCCCCTTCCCACCAGGAATGGGACTAATCCTACAGGACTGTGGTGGGGGCTGTTTTTGTTACCGCCCTGAAATGTTTTCATTTCAGCCTGAGCATCGCATGGAGAGCCCCCAGCCCTGCTGAGAGGAGCAAGGGCTGCCTCGCTTCTCCAGGCTCCAGCTGGACAGGGGTTGGATTTAATCCATTCCAAACACCCAAATGAAATATTCTTATTTGCTCCTTGTGCAGGCTGGGCCATATTTCACTCCAAGAGGAGTGGGCTGGAGTTGGAGAGTGATTTGTCACGGGCTTGCACTCGCAGCACACCGGGGAGGAGAGGCTTTCTGGAAAGCACCTCCTGAAATCCCAATCTCTTCATCCTGTGAACACAGCACACCTCCCTGTTAAACACCTCAATGTTCTGCGCAAATTACATTCTCACGGAAATTGGGCTTTTTGCCACTACTTGTACAGCTGGAAGTCTTTTCTAGCATTTGAAATATTTCGTTTCTAACACTTGAAGCCATTACCTGCCTTTGTAACAACCGCTGCCATGGCAAAGAAATGTTTTGCATTTGCTTTTATGGGTGGATAAACATTGTTTCCTTAAGCTTGTCCAATACAGGCAGCAACACACCAACAGATTATTTTGTTAAAGCAGTGCTTTTGTCAGAACTGAAATAGGAATTCTGGATAACTGAACAGTTAGTCTGTTCCCATCGTTCCAGTCAGACTCCAAAGCAGCACTGAGACAGTCAAGGTTTTTCCCCTGGTGAAACATCAAACATCCAAACAACCAACCAAACTTCCAGAGCAAACTTACCCAGTTTTGGCAAAAGTTGCCCAGTATCTCATCATGGAGCGGCTCAGGAGCTCCTCAGCTTTGGTGTAATTCACTCTCCTCTCCAGGGGCAGCCCGAACACAAACTCGATCTCGTAGCCGTGCATGACCCCCATCCACTCCGGCCAGGGCAGCTTGGAGGAGCGATGCTCAAAGAAATAAAAGAACACGTGGTGGCCCAGCTGGGCGAAGCTGGTGCTGAATTCCACCACGGGACAGATGATGTTGTAGTCCCCGATCGCGTCATCGGCGGCATCCCGGTAGTGCTCCGGCTTCTCCACGTTCTCCCAGTCCGTGTAGTGAAAGATGATCGATTCTATCGCAAGTTTGCTCACTCCTGGAAAGGCCAGAGTTAAAGCTGCTTCAAACTGGGTTTTATTGATCAAGCCATCGCTATCCTTGTCTAGACCAGGGACTCCGTACGCTAGAAATGATGACCCTTCATCTTTATTAACGCCCACCAAGATCTGGGTCTGTTTGAAAAGACCATTCTCCATCAACACTTCTGGCATGTCTGCCAGAAAATCGCCATCCACGCTCGGGCAGAAATATACTTGAAGAAGAGAGCCATGTGGAACAACAAAAATTTCATTTTCCAGTATTTCCTTCGGGTCCTTGTTTTGGAGGCAGAGAATGAGCTCGGACTCGTTGCTGGTGGGACACTGGAGCTGTTTGGCCAAAGCCACTGTTCTGTTCCGGGCCTCTGAAGCTGAAATTGCAGCCCAGGGGGCGTTTGCAGACCCACTCTGCAGGATGGCCCTGGTGAATAAAGGGTGGCTTTTTGGAGAAAGGAGGTGATAGGTGACAGAGGCCGAGCCAGCGCTCTCTCCAAACAGAGTCACGCTTTTGGGATTGCCTCCAAAGGCTGCTATGTTCTCCTGGACCCACTGAAGTGCCAACCTTTGATCAAATAAACCTGCATTTCCAGGAGCTTTCTGGTTTCCTGGCAAGGACAGAAACCCCAGTGCACCAGTCCTGTAGTTCATGGAAACCACGACCACTCTTTCCACCCTGGCCAGAAACTTCCCGTCGTAGACAGGCAGGGAAGTGGACCCAGACTCGAAGCCACCACCGTAAATCCACACCATGACAGTGGCGTTCTTGGGCTTGGGAGAAGGAATCCATACATTCAGGTACAAGCAGTCCTCACTTAGGTTGGTTTTAGGGTTCCACATCTCTGACCCAGCAAACCCTGGGTAAGTTGTGTCTATGGGCTGGAAGCAGGAGTTAGCGTGTTTGGTGGCATCCCAAACATCTGCCCACTTCTCCCGAGGTTCTGGCTTTTGGAAGCGCAGCCTCCCGACGGGGGGCTGTCCGTAAGGGATCCCGAGGAAGGCTGTGACTGTCCCCCCCAGCACCTGCAGGCTCGTCCCTCTGACTTTGCCTTTCTTGGTTGCAATGATATTCTCTTCAGGCACCACCTTCCTGAACATGGACAGGAGAAGAAACCCCATCAGAAATCTGGTAGAGAGACTTAAAGCCCTCGTCCGAATCATGATGCCTGAAATACAGGACAAAAAATAAATTCAGAATTGCAATATATTAGTACCACCATGGTTTGTTAAATAAAGGCGTGGGTCATCCCAAGGGCACCGAAAATGAGAAGGTGCTGCTGCACAAAGCAGGGAAGTTTTTAACTGTAAGTTCTTGTTGGTTATTTGTGTTGCAAAGACTCTGTCTATTTATGTAGTATTTGGTCAGTACTTCAGAAAAATTCTCTTGCTAAAAACTACAGAGCTGAAGAAGCCAAACCAGGAGAGATAAAGTCATAAAAGCAGGCTCTGACCACTGCAGATGATTTACCCACCAACCAAAACCTAAATGAATAATTTCTTTCCAGGCCTTGTTTTTCTAGAGCACCTTAACTAAGTTTACAACAAGCAGAAGCATGAATGTCATATTTAGAATGAATATTAAAATGCTAAAACGTCAAGGATTTTTGAATATATGACAATGGCGCCTAATAATTTGGGTACGGTTTGCTCTTTCCTTCCTAAGAACTTTTCCAAGTGATAATCAGCATTACCTTAAAGCTAAGGATATAAATGTCGATTATACATCACATTTAAGCACACTAATAATCTTATTTACCCCAACTTTTTCAAATAAAACCTCAGAACCATCTCCTTGAAACTGAAAATTCATGAAAAGCCATTTGCATAAATCCATTTCTATGGCTTACATATCTGAAAATGCTCAACAAAGCTCTCTTCTATTCTTTTTTTTTTTGCTCGTTGCCCTGTCACACATCGCGCGCTCTGTCCTGTCCCTTTAAACAGGCCATTCTTTGTTAATGAGGAGCACTCATGTCCATAAAAGGAATGAGGATAATTTCTCTGGAAAATACATCTGTGGCCTAATTTGAGCTCCTCCTGCTTGTTTGCCTATTCTTGGAAAGAAAATGTAACGGAGCGGGGAAACGGGAAGATTTTGTGCAAAGGAGTTGCTAACTTTGAGACAGCATCAAAGGAGCAGGGAGGAATCCTCAGGGACAATATTTTTAGCATTCATCTAGACAGAAAATAGGCAAATTTTAGAAAACATAAACATTTACGCTCTGGTTGTTTTGTTAAAATAAAATAGATGAGGTGGTGAATGGGGGCGATAGACCTGAGAGTTGGCTTCACAATCCACCCGGTCTTCAGCTTGACTCACAGAAAGCTGCAATTTCTCCCCTTTTTTTGTTAGATATTGGAGATGTGAGTTGGCAGCTCATGGGCTCCAGCAGCTCCCAAGGAGTTTGGGTCAGCACGCCTGGCCCTGGGGCAGGCGGCTCACTCACAGCATTCAGCAGCTTTTATCTCCCTCTCCCTATGTGCCAGGCAGAGAAAAATGGAATATCCTGAGTTGGAAGGGATCCACAGGGATAATCCAGTCCCACCCCTGGCCCTGCCCAGGACACCCCAACAACCCCACCCTGGGCACCCCTGGCAGCGCTGCCCAAACGCCCCTGGAGCTCCGTCAGCCTCGGGGCCGTGCCCATTCCCTGGGGAGCCTGGGCAGTGCCAGCACCTTCTGGGGGAAGAACCTTTTCCTGATATCCAACCCAAATCTCCACAGAGACCAAAACAAGAGCCTGTATTTGCAGTTACCCCAGTTTGCTAAAACACTCAAGCCTAAATCTCTCTGTCTTTGAGAGAACTGGGCAGAACTTACCCAGTTTGCTGAATATTTCCAGCCTGCTAAACCAACACAGGCTTGGGATTATTTTTTTAACTCAGAATGTTTCACTGTAAAACTTTCTCAAGAAGATTTAAGAGAGGCCGTGGAAGGAGAGGTGAGAAGAGTGATTTGGTTTGCTCTGCAAATCTGAGCTTAAAAATTCATTAGTGTTGAACATCCTAGGGCTTCTCTTGGCCCCTCCACAAAACCAAACCCAAAATCCTGAAAAGCTCCCAGAGCTGGGAGAAAAATAACAATGGAGGAGGGATGGATGAGGGGTGGAGGAGGGATCCAGTTGGGTTTTGGAGCAGCCAGTACCGCTGGGAGACGGGAGAAGTTATTTCTCCAAGTCTGTTGTTGTGACACTGTTACTTTGCTGAATTTGTGAAGAAAGATCAAGACCAAACCAAAACAAGCTGGAAATAATAAGATATTTCAAATGCTGTAATTATGAAGAGAAAATGGCGCTAAGAAAAGCAAGAGACTTTAAAGTTCTTCAAGATTAATCCATCTAAATAGTAATTAAAATTAATTCTCCCCCTGCACTTTCCTGTTAATTAAAAAGGGATGGGAGGAAAACAATGTAACATTGCAAAATATAGAGGCAGAAGTTTTAGACAATAGTATTAGTGAGAAAAAAGACTCAAAAATTCAGTTCTATACCTTTTAAATTAACTCTGGCATTTCAAAGAAAAAGTGGGATGAAGCTTGAAAAACACAGAAGTTTTGTGCTGCCAAATGAGAGGACTCATCTACTCTCAGGTCACTCTGCTAATGTTAACAAAAGTAGCAAGTGACAGAGGATTATTATTACACCTTGAATGCCTGGCAAATATTACATTTAATAAGGTTTTTAATGCTGCTTTAAACCAAACTCAGCAACGTAAAGCACAGTGAGCAAAACAAACATTACTTGATTATTACAGTGAGAGTAAAAGGGTCAGAAGATTGCTTTAGCTCATCGGCACCAGCCCAGCAGAGCTATATCGCACAATGTATTTGCCTATTTTAAAAAGCTGCTGCTGCAGCTGTTTCCCCCAGCAAAAGTTAAACAGCCTCCACTTTCGCATTCTTATTCAGCGAGGGAACACTATTTATTTCAATGCCTGTTTCCTCCCCCTCGCAAACCTTCACCCAGCCAAAAAAAAAAATCTATACACCAGACTCTATAACCGCTATTTAAATAGGAAAGATGGTTGAGTTAATAAGTGATTTCTAGCTCAGCTTAATTTACTTAGCCCAGGATCCCTTGAATTATGCCAAGGTCTGCTACACACGCTGCTCACTCGTTCCACTTGCAGAGCACAGACAGCTTCCCCCGGAGAGCAACAAATGGGCAGAGCAGAGCGTTTTCCAAGATCCCAATCCCCGCTCAAATCAAGCTGAACTGTGAATTATCCCGGCAGGCAGAGACGTGCAAAGAGAGAATCACTTACCCCGCTCCTATTAGGAGAAGTACAAAGTTTTTAAGAGTCGGGATCTTGGGATCCCTCGGGGGAGATGCAGCGGTGCAGCTGCTGCTTTAAGCCCGTAAATTGGCCAGTGCTGACATTATAATCAACTCTTTCTGACATGGAGCTCGCGAGAGTTGGCAGCAGCCACTCGATCCGCAGGCAGCCTCTGCCTCCCATCCCACATCTGCTCCCAGAGCAGCGGGATCGCCGTGGGAATGCTCCAGGGACAAACCCAGGCTGGGCAAAACCTGGCACGGGGCTGGGGGAACACGGGGGTTTGCTCCTTGCGTGGGGCATCTGTTCTATAAGAACAAAGAGAAATGCAAATGTAATAAATCGAGCTTCTCTTTCATCTTGCTTAGCGCACTCTCTCACCTGTAATTTTTTTTTTCTTTTTTTTTTGCTGTGCTCAAACCTCAGATTTTCTCCAATTACTTATTTGTACATAAGTATTTATTTTTTGGTTTTAGCAACCGTGGCAGATAAAACAGGAGCGTGCCCCGCCTGGACATGCCAAGGAGTGGGAAGCATCAGCTGCATCACTCGGCTCCTGCCCACGCGGACCACGGCAGGGATCTGTGCTGTCCCAAAACGGGACCCATGCGGTGTCACACGCTGGCTGCCCTCTTTTCTGAGGCTTCAAACAGGAAATCACCCCAGCCATGAGCACACCTGATATCCTCCTCTCTCCTGAGCATTGTTGCCACCAGAATTCCCCCACGCTGCAGGTGCAAAGCCAGGCTGAGCCGCGGCTCAGGGCTGCAGCACAGCTGGGGGACGTGTCCTACAGCGCGACATCAAAGTGCAAATGTTCTGCAAGGTACGCATGAAAACAGAGGGGTGGAGAAAGGAAAAAAAGTCCATACACCACCCTTGCAAACTTTCTTGTCCAGCCCCCCTTCCCTGAGCCAGCCCATGGAACCCGAAGGCCACCCCTCGGGGCTGGCACTGCTGCCCCCAGCAGCATCTGCTCTCCAGCTCTGACCTGAAAAAACCGCAATTTTTCCAAAATTTGAGGGTTTTTTTCACAGAATTCACAGAATTCACAGAATGTCTGGGTTGGAAGAGACCTGCAAGATCATCGAGTCCAACCCATGCCCTAACACCTCACCTAGATCATGGCATCGAGTGCCACATCCAGTCTTTTTTTAAACACATTCTGCTGTCCACATTTGCTTCCCGCCCTTAGAGCCGAACACAATTACTTTGCCCGTTTAATAATCGAACTACAGCTCTGTTTCAATTACACAAAAGCAATATTTGGCAATCCATAGAACAGGACTAAAGCCGAAATAAAAAGTTAAGGATGAAGTTTATAGACCTTAATATGGAGATTACAAGTGGAGTTTTTAAAGCCAGCGGGAGAATTAATGTTTTACCGGAGGAAAGTTCAAGAAAGCAGGGTCATTTCATTCCTCCTGGTAATTTTACAGCATCCTTTAGGATCTGACATTCCACAGGTATTTTGCAGGGATATATTTGCTGCAGAGAATATGTCCCACCCTAAACCTAAACCAGCATGACAGGGGGTGGAACTGGCTGATTTTTAAGATCCTTTCAACCCAGGCTTTTCAGGGATTCCATGATTCTATGACAAATCCCCAAACTTTCGGCACAGAACTGTCCGATACAGTGGGATTTCGGAATCCTTAGCCAAGATTGCTAACTCAGCAGCGTAATAGAAATATTTAATAATAAAATAGGATGCATTGAGAATTATTTCTGGTGACGACAACTCTTGCTGATCAAAACCTTTCAAGAGCAGGAAGCACTAAATGGTGCAGGTCTCAGTGTTGCAGCATTTGCTGCCTTTCTCTGCTGCCTCCTCAGCCCATTTGGGGGTGTGGCCAGGTGACACACGCTTCCTTCATTTCTGTGACATCAGAGGGATGAATCATAACCCCCAAATCTTGTTAGAGGCCACTTTAAAGCAAATCTCAGATGCTTATGATGACGCTTGTGTTCTCAAACCTCTTTGCCTTGAGCAGCAGAGAAGCAGCAGGAGAGACTCAAACGCTAAAAATGCTGCTTCTGGCCCCATCTGTTTTCAAACATTGTCCGTTTTTTTCCTTCATTTGCTGTCAGGGCTGCGCCTTCCCCTCCTGCTCTCCTTCACAGGGCTCAAGGCACCCGGAGCAGCCTCCTGCTCCGAGGCACTGCTTTGCTAAATGCAAAATGTGGAGCCTTTCTGACAAGGTGACCGTGGGATGAGTGAATCCACTGTCTCACGCTGCTTCCAGGCACCAGGAAACTCTGAGCTCAGGCTTGGGATCGCCCGGATGTTTTCAGGGAAGAGTGGTTACACCTTCAGACCTCTCCACTATTATCCTTCAGCCTAATGTTAGACCATTATGCTGTACTTTTAAAGAAAACTAAGCCCATTTCTATAATTTTTGCCCTTTAATTAAAAAAAAATTAACATATAAATTAGTTTCACAACTGTGTGCTGCGAGAGAAAACACTTATTTTCGTTATTACTTAGCTTGCTAAAAATACCTGTGCCAAAATTGGAGATTAAATACATTTAATGCCCTCAGTAACTGTGTGGAGAGTTGTCATTTTCTCAGTGATCCTTTGGGAGAGTGGAGGAAAAGGAGGTGCAAACCCGTGGTTGAAATATTATATATATATGTATAAATATATATATATATATGTATGTGTGTATATATATATATAAAAGTCCTGTACACCTACATACATTTATGTATTTTTACCCTTACTTTTATGATTTTTGCTTTTCTTTTTTTAAATATCTCCATCCATCTATCTAATGAGGTTTTAGGAGGTCACGTCATTTTTTTTATTTAGGGCAAAGTTCTTAAAAATCACCACAAAATATAAACGTGTCTTTTCATTACTCCATGTGTACATGTGAAATTATTGTGGCATTGCCATAGGGATTTTGATACAAGAAATGTCCGAGTGTCTGAAGAAGTGAGAGCAAAGGTCAGCTCTAGGGAAAAATGATATTTAGTAGTTTAAGAAGCTCAGAGAAAAATAGGTATCATATATAAATATATAAATATATATGGAAATACATAAAAATATATGTTGTGAAAATATAATTTTCTGCTATGATTTAGTTCATTATTAAGTGCCCTTCAGGATGTTACTTAAGTGTTATTAACATCCTAAGTCACACACATTCGATGTTGTCATATAATCATGGAATCCCAGGGTGGTTTTGGGTTGGAAGGGACTTTAAATATCATCCAGCCCCACCCCTGCCATGGCAGGGACACCTCCCACTGCCCCAGGCTGCTCCCAGCCCCAATGCCCAGCCTGGCCTTGGGCACTGCCAGGGATCCAGGGGCAGCCACAGCTGCTCTGGGCACCCTGTGCCAGGGCCTGCCCGCCCTCCCAGGGAACAATTCCTTCCCAAAATCCCATCTCTCCTCTCTCTCAGTTTGATGCCATCCCACCGTGTCCTGTCACTCCATGCTGTTGTAAATTCTCTCTTTCCATTTATCTTCAGGACTTAGTAGAGCTGAGAAATCGCCGAGAGAGAGAAAAATGTTTGGAAAAATATATATCTCAGATGTTTCTAGTGGAAAACGTGAGCCTCTCTCCCAAGGTGTTCTCTGAGCCTGCACATGAAGAGTTCCCTTCACCAGGTTTGGTCCTGCCCTTCCAAGCCATCTACAGCTCAAAAAGAGTGCCTGGGCTCCTGCCAGGATAACTGGGCTCAAAATCTTTGCAGGTGTCACCTCAAAGTAAAGGATGGCACTCACCAAGCGTGGGCATGTCTGAGGAAATATTTACATGCTCATAGTATGTAAAAGTAGGAAACATTCTTATTTTTTTAACGGCTGAGAGGGAAATCAAAAGGCAAAATGTAGCTAAACTATATTTGATGTCATTTCTGTGAAGATGTGGGGAGGCTGCTTTAAACTTCAGCTTTGGTAAACTCCCCTGGGAGGGCTCAGCTCTCTCTCTGATCCCTGGCTGGATTTTCAGGCCAAGCATCTGCGTGACCTTGGCTCGAACCTCTGAGCAAACCACCACGTCGTGAGGAAAAGCTGCGAGGGAAACAAGTAAACTCGAGCTGTACGAGCTCCGAAAGGTCACACTGCAGACAGGGGGAAGATTGCTGAGAAGGGGACAGTTAGCAGCTCAAGGACTCGCAGGGAAACACATCAAAGCTGCAAGCCGTGAAATTTTCAGGTACCAAAAAAAAAACCCACAGAAGGTGGGAGCTCAGCAGCAGCAGCAGCAAGGAATTACTGATGCTCAGCTCTGGGGCTTGCAGCCACGTTATTCTGCTGTGAATATTGGGAAATAAATCATTGCCTTGTCCTTCGAGCACATCCTGCTTGCAGAGCATCTTTTGATGCCTGGACACGGTGACCCCGAAGGGTTACAGCTCTCAACCATTTCTGTATTTCTTTCTCCAGATCTCACCCTTGTTACGAGACCCCCCCTGCCTGCTTATCCATGGATTTAAACCAGGGACGCCCCAAATAAACCTGGACAGAGCTGAAGGTGATTGTAGCTGATGGTCAAACTCATTCAAAATTCTGCTCTTGTTCTACTTATTCCAAGAGGCCTCACTCCCGAGGGGCTTCCAGGACCAGCAGAAGCTCCCAAGAACAGATCTGAAGGGTAATTTGATAATATCAGGAAAGGTGTCTCAGATACACGACATGAAAATGGGTACCAATTTATTAAGTATACAGAAGACACTAACACTCATGTAAGCCATTAAACATGATTATATTTTCCCCTTATTGGTTCAATTATGATCTGCTGTACCTTTCTCCTTATTACTCTAATTATAGATCAGTATAATTTCCTCTTTATTAGCACAATTATGGTCTGTACTTGTATAAATGTCTCAGAGAAATCAGAGCCACTGAGCAAATACAGCCAGCGAAAAGAGAAATGTATTATTATTATTATTATTAATTTCTTTTGAATGTTCACCTATTCTTAATTCCTTGTGGTATTACATAATTCTGAATTTTGCCTCATACAGGGATCAGGTTCAATGAAGAAAACAAAAATGATTAATGTGTACTCAATATGACTTGCACGCCATTATTACAGCCTGGTGTTCAGCTTGCAACAAAAAAACTAATTAAATTATAAGTTAGGTTTCACAGATTTGTGCAGACAATTAATTCATTGACTGTATAATTTTTTCCGTTTCTGCTTCCTGTTTCTTTCCTATGGGCACTAAAGCTCCAACTGTTTAAAGTAAAGATATTTGAATTCCCATGGTCACTTAACAACAGCAGCTTGAAATTCACCATTTGATGTCCTCCCACACCCAAACTCTGCGAATAACTAAGAAGTTTGGGGGATCAGTGAGCTGACTGGAATCTCTTAAGTAGAATTTGTATCTGAAAAGTGGGAATTCTTCCCAGTCCCCCTAATTCCCACTACTGTAGGCTTTGTCTACTATGATGCTCTGCCCTTGAGTTTCTGCACCCACAAGAGAGACGACGTCTCTGATGGAAATGCCATAAGGATGTTCAAAGGTTCGGCCAAAGCCACTGCAGTTTTCAGATTCCAATTTCACCCATCACAGTGGAAATGGGCGTGGAAAAATTGAGCCTGACATCAGGACCTGCTGGGGCCCGTGGGCGGGAAGTTACGGAGGGAACCAGTTCTGTGTGTCCCGGTCCATGATCCCATTAAAGGGTCACGGCTCCTGAATATGTCACAACCACAGATTTTAGTGGGAATAATTGGGTGTTTGTCACAAGATAAAGCCTCAGGTGCACTGGTGCCCTGCCGTAGGTCAGAAGCTTTTGGAGAGGAGTTCTGAGAGGCCATGGCAGCTGGGTTGCACCTTCCCAAACGCTGAGCTCCAGCAGGAGGAAACCAGCAGGGATGGAGGGATTTAAAAACTGAATAGATGAGGCACACAGGGATGGTTTAGTGGTGGGCTTGGCAATGCTGGGCTAGTGGCTGGACTTGATCTTAGAGGGCTTTTCCAACCTAAATGATTCTATGATGTATTGATCAACATCAGCACACGCTTTATTTTTCCTTATTATTACTGCATCATGGCAAAACTAAAAAGCATTCCAGAGACATTTTTCCTTTATGTTCTCTAATCCCCAGCAGATTTGATCTCTTTGGCTTTTTTGTTCCATGAAAAAAATATAACTTTGGGTATAACAGATGACCCTGGAAGAGGTTGTGCTTCTTTTGTTACCACTGGGGCACCACATACCAACATCTTCCAAAGGGTCATGCCCAGATCCCATTGGGAAACGGGCTTAGGAGAGCTCATTCTCAGCAGAGAAATGAACTTCTCAGGCTGGGTGACTTTTCAGCAGAAGTCCCCTTCGTACCGTGGATGTGCAAGTGTTGTGTAAGCACGAAAATCTCATTGTAAACATCTGTGCAAATTCTTTGGGAAGACGCTGCGATGGGCAAGGAGCGGATAATCCATCCCGGGGCCATCTGCTCGAACAACAGCCCTGTCAGAACAGGTGGCTCCCTGCTAAAATACAGTGGACTCCCTCAGATATGGCTATATGTTTATGCATTAAGTACATAACATTAAGTGAAAGGTAAGATGATGAGCAAAATACGGTGCTCGGTACGGATTTTGAGGGTACAAGTAAAACTTATGAGGCCATATTGATTCCAAACCTTGTCCATGCAGAACTATTAGGGAATATTTTATTACAGAGGAGTTAGAATTATCCGTCATTAGTTCAATAACAGTACATTCTCCTCATGATCATCCTGCCCTATGCAGATCCCTGATGGTTCATGCACCCCATAAACTTCTCTTTCCATCCTCCCGCTTCTGTTCACAAAACCAAAACCGTACAAGCCTAAACCACCAACTTTTCCAGTTCCTTGCCCTCTCTCATGTAGCAGCATTTTAACTCCAGGAATGATCCTTAAGTGTATTTTCCCTTAGCAGGAGTTGCAAGAGGTCAAAACAGGAAAGGAAAACTTCAGTGCAGAGCTGGAGAACCTGGCAGAGCTCATGGACCTTGGCTGAAGAGAGGAATTTTAGTGGCTGCAGAAATGTTCTGATTCTCTGCTCATTTTCTCCCTTTTTTGCCTGGAGGCATGTTCAGTACAAAATGCATGAAGAGAGTCCAGGGCCTGAAAGACTTTCTGTTTAAGTTGTCAGACCAAGGAGCCTGGGAAATTGAAAGATGGGCCCAAGATCATAAGACTGGATTGCATTCAGACACCCAGAACTTCAAGACAACACCATCATTTTTGGTTTGTTTTAAATATCCCACTTTTATAGCTGCAGTTTTATAGGTTTTCTCTCAATATATCACTAAAAAATAAGGATTTTTGATGGTAATCTTGAATAAAAGCAGCATTTCCATCCGTTTTCCACAGTAAACAGAAGTCAGCCCTTGGGATTCAGAGGTTGCATTTTCTAGGAGTCACAACAGGCAGCCACCAAAAGATGTTATGCAGAATATTCCTGGGCTCCTGAGCTGGCAGCCACCCCCTGGGGAAGGAAAACCTCTAGGGATCAGCCCGCCCAGGAACTGCCAGTGCTTCTTGTTGGAGCCACCAGCACAGCTGTGAATCTTGTGTGCACAATAATCAATCCCAGAGAAGGCTGTGGTGAGGATTCGTTCTGGAAATGGATTCAGGAGGCACAGATAGAACCTCATGGCACAGACCCCTGTGCCTTCATTTTTGCCAGACCAAGAGCTCACTCACGCCGGAGGAAGCCCACAGGTGGGTGGGTGGATGCTGCCGAGTTGCACACTGTCCTGGGGTGCAGGGTGGGATGTGCCTGGGAGCTTGTATTCTATCACCATCTGTTGAGACCCGGTGTGGCTGTGCTCCTGTGAATGGGTCCATGAATGCCTCCTGCATGAATCACAGATAACTGCTCCTGGACTATCTCCTGTCAATGGGCCCATCAGCGCCTTGCCCATGACTCATCCTCCCATTGTGAGATGTCCCACCCAGAGGGAGGAACCAGGCATTCCATGCTCAATATAAGCTGAGATCTCAAACACCAGAGCAGTCCACGTCCAGTGGATTTTCCTGGAGGAGCAGCTTTCTTCTCTACTGGAAATTCCAGAGGAAAATTACATCCTTCTACAGGATCACTGCTTCAACAGGACTGCACCTACCACCACAGGAGGACTGCAGCCACCGTTTAATCGGACTGCTCCCAACTCTCTGACCAACAGGGTGTCAGGTTGTATTCTTCTGACTCTGTCAGTGGTTTTGGTTTTGTTTTGTACTATTGCATTTGTTCTTGTTCAAACTTCCTAGTAAAGAACTGTTATTCCTATTCCCATTTTTCTTTGCCTGAGAGCTCCTTAATTTCAAAATTCTAATAATTCAGAGGGAGGGGGTTTACAGTTTCCATTGCAAGGGAGGCTCCTGCCTGCCTTAAGCTGACACCTGTCTTTTCAAACCAAGACACACACGGATTGCCTTCCCTCACCTCTCCCGCGGGAACGCAGCCTCCATGAAACAATCACAGCATCGTTAAGGCTGGCAAAGTCTGTCAGTCTATTTCCCAGTGCCCCCGGGGGAACAAAGCACCATGGCCAGTACTTGCTCCGTGAGAGCATTCAAGTGATTTTAATTTTCGTGTTCACACAAAAGAAAAAAGAGTAAATCCCATCACCAGCTGCTGAAAACATCAGAGGTTTTGAATGTCACATGAAGAAATGGAAGTGCCCATGGGGTTGCCTTTCTGACGGAGCCCATTTGTACCTGTATCACAAATGAGCTGCCCTCCCCATTGAAAGGGCATTTACCAGTGGTTAGGATTTAACCACTGAAAAGGGAAAAGCAATTTGCTCACCCTCCTATGCTGCTTTTCCTCTCCTCCTCCTCCTCCTCCTTTTACTCCATACCCCCCATCCCAAATCTTAGTTGCTATTCATGTTGCCAAAAAATCTGCAGTGATGTCCTTACATGCAGAGTGTAAAATAATTCCTCTAGTAAATGTTAACAGCAGCTGTAAAGCAGCAAAAAAACCCCAAAACAAACAAAAAACCACAAGAAAAGCAATCAATAAAAAATCCGTACAAAAATTACGTATTGGTGCATGAAATAGGAAAAGGGCCTGAATCTGAGTGTTTGATAGAGAAACCTGGAAGCTATTCCAGAGAAGATGGGCAAGGAGTAAAATTTATCAAATGTTGCTGGGGTAATTATACCAGAACAGACAGGAAACAAGATGTTTGACCCAAGGGAATGTTAGTGAATGGATCCAGCTCTTTCTGTGCTTCCCAAATCACTGCCCTTCTGGGCTTAGGTGATCCCAGTGTGCCACCACCCAAGGGATTTTCAGCTAATGCTGAGACAGGTGTTGCCACGATGGGTGCCTGGGCAGGGGGAATTCAGTTTGTGCTGGTGCATGGGAAATGGGGATGCAGTCTTTGGGATCAGCACAGAGGTTCTCCAGAGTGGGAGAAAACATACAAATAAAAGAATAAAAAGAAAGCAGAAGGCCTGCAGTGCTTCCACCAGCAGCACCTTTTGCTTGCAAAGCTGTGCTGGCTCACTCCGTGCCTGGATTCATGCAAAGAAGATCAGCTACGAGCAGCCTCAGTGGAAAAAACCTTTCCATTTATGATGAGTGGCATCTGGTGGGAGCAGAACGATGGGACCCCCCCCAGTGAAACCCACAAGGCAGCGTTTGTCAGCACATGCATTGTTATAAACGTTAAAAGGATGGAGTTTAATGCAAAGGATGTTAACTAATAAAAGTGTTTGAGCACGTCTAAGCAATGTACAGGTTTGGCTGCTGCCTCAGAAGATGACTATGTATCTCATGGAACCACGGGGGAGATGAACAGCTGATGGAAAGAAGACACAGCATCAAGGCACGGACCTGGTTGCTGCCTTAGGGAGAACTACACATGCCATGGAGCCTCAGGAAGAATGGACAACGAACAGGAAGCGGATATTTGGGACCAAGACTTCTGGGAAATTGAACTGGGGGTATAAAAAGGTGCCTTGTGGCAAGGGGGTGGGCTTTTTTGGGTGGTGTGTTGAAGTGAGAGGGAGAGAGTTTTGGAGTCAAGGGCTGTTGCCGGCTTATTATTTCTTTTGTCTGTTTTGCCAAGCAGGAAGGTGGACTGCCCACCATTCCCTGTTTCCAGCTGCGGATTAATAAACGCGGATTAATTTTTTTTTATATCCGGCCTCGTTTATAATATGCATGGTATCCCTGCAGGAATGCCAGGCAATAGGAGCTGAGAGAGCTGCGTGGAAATGTTTGTGGGAAGCACTGAGGAACAGAGAGGTGTTTGCCTGGGACACAGCCAGCCAGAAACGGGGTCTGGAGTTTTTGGCAGGAGCTGGAATCTCACCAGCAATGAAAACAAGAGGTAGGATGAGGGCAGGCCCTGAGCACGAGCCTTTCTAAAAGCACAGGAAGGGCTCTGGCACCATCCGGGTGCAATAAACCCATCCCAGCCCAGTTATCAGCATTGTGTCCCTTTGACACGATGCCTGGAGAGCTTCTGCACGAGGCAGCTGCTGGATTGCATCATGTCAGAGCACAGCATGCAGCTATTAATGGCTTTTAATGTGATCCCCTAGATCCTGGCAACACCTGCCCTCAGGCAGGCCTTAATCACAGGATCACAGATATTGATATGCTTAAACCATTAAGCAAAGACTCAAAATGCTCTTAATTCACAGGAAAATTATTAAACTTCAAACCAGAGCATCCACAGATCCAGTGTGTGCTGAATGAAATCTGAATTTTCATTCTCCACGTGTCCACCTATTCTTGGGTCAGTGACTGAGAGTTACAGCAAGCTTTTCAAAAATATAACCAAAAAATATTGCCGCTCATTTCCCTGGCAGACTGCTTGCATCACTTTAATTTGGGAAGCAAACAGTGTTAGAACAGCCACAGACATGTAAATGAGGCAAAAAATGGTGCTTGTTTTGTTGCTTTCCAAATTTAAGCTGACCTAAATAATTTAATACAAAATTTACAGCAGCGAGAACAAAATTTGGTGGACAAATATGGGAACACAGTGAATTTGTAGTAGAGAATTTTGACTCCTCTGGGTAAAAGATGATTCGCCATCTGTGTGTACTCTAAGTGCTGGTGCAGCTTTCACTTTGGGGGCAAATACAGTGCAGACCCTCTCCATGATCCCTCAGTTTAGCACAGAAAAATGGAGAATTTGCTTTTGTCCCAGCATGAAAAGTGGGATTGTTCTCTGAGTGGGTGTTTGACACCCATTTGTCACGATTTTGCTCTCTACAAGTCCCTGAAAGGGGCTCACACCCAGGTGGGTCTCGTCTGCCAGGTGAGAAGTGACAGGACCAGAGGAAAGGCCTCGCGTGGCGCCAGGGCAGGTTGGATTGGATGCCAGGGATGATTTCTCCACTGGAATGGATGCCAGGGAAGATTTCTCCACTGGAAGGGTGGAAGGCAATGGAAACACCCCTGGAAATCTTCAAACGATGTGTGGGTGTGGCACTTGGGGCCATGGTTTAGTGCGGGCCTTGGCAGTGCTGCGGGAATGGTTGGACTCGAGATTCTTGGAGGGCTTTTCCAACCTTAATGATTCCATGATCGGAAGATGTCCCCAGTAGTGCATTGAATTATTGCTGACAAATCCTTTCTGCTTGAAAATATGGAATAACTCTGGGAAACAGCAGGGGAAGGAGAGTAGAGAATTAACCCTGTCAGTGCTGCCCCAGACATCACCCAGCACCTGTGGCAGCAGGGGCTGGTGGAGATGTCAGCTCAGCCCAGCTGATCTGAGCGTCTCCATCCAGGCACCAACACTGTCTGCTGCTCCTGAGCAAAGCACAAATCAGTGTCTGAATGGATGAGTGATAATTACAGAGTGATCAAAGCCCATCAGGCAGGGAGACCTGACATCCCTGTGCTCACCAAAGGTTTTCAGAGAGCTGAAAAACACTCGAGTTTCTCCAGTCTGAAGCAGGATGCGTGGGCAGCTGGCACAGCTTTCACTCAGGGCTTTGGTTCCTGCCCAGGGTTATGGCTAGCTGTGGCACAGCTCAGCACCCTCCCCATGCCTGCTCCAGAGGGATTTGGGAACTGCATCGCCTCCCTGTGCTTCACTGGGATACAGGGAAAGCTTGTGAACAGCAGCATTTGGTCTTTGACAGTTTTGTCCTCTAATTCAGCACCCAAGGAAAAGAACACAATTCTTTTTCTTTTTCTTTCTTTTTCTTTTTCTTTTTCTTTTTCTTTTTTTTTTCCCCCACTATGCTACACTTTTCCAAAGGTCTTTGGACAATTTTTCAGAAATATCCTCGCTGATCTGCAGAGTATTTTGTCCTGTTTATGTAAAATGTGTTTCCTCTCTAATGAGCCAAAGCAGAATAATGAATATTTTCACGAACTTCAGAATTCATATACATTGGATCGCAATAACGTGAGTGAAACTTAAGAGAGAGCTTAAGTCAATTTAAATGCATGAGTCCCACCTCCACGTGGACTCCAGTGCTTTCTTGGGAATGATTGTGAGCCATTCCTCAGCCATGGACTGGGCTAAAGGAGGAAGAGGAAGCCATGAGCCACCTCAGCACTTCCCTGTGGAGACAGTCCCATAGGAAGAATCACTGCATAAAAACAATGAGCCTTGTGCCCCAAAGCACTTCAGTCCTTCAGTGCCCTTGAAAATCCCTTTGCTTGCAGCTCCAAAGCCACGCAGGCGAAATCAAAGGTTCTTTGTATCAAGTGAAACAGGACTGAGCAGTCTCTGGTTTAGGAGAATAACCCAGACAGGTTGTGGACTCCCAGTCCCTGGAAGCGTCCCTGGCCAGGCTGGATGGGGTTTGGAGCAACCTGGATGGTGGAGGGTGTCCCTGCCCATGGCAGGGGGTGGAACTGGATGAAATTAAAGGTGCCTTCAGACCCAAACCATTCTATAACTCTCTTTTTCCATGAAAAAGCCTTGCCCAGTGTCAGGAGCAGCACCAGCACTGCCCTGGAAACCCCTCTCCAGTCACAGTCAGCGGCTGCTGTCCCATCCTGTGCGACCAGAAAATTAACTGAATATGGAGTTTGCAAGATATTTTGTTCAGCACCCACAGCTGCCTTGCTGGCAATCACGCAGCCTGTGCTTCACAAGCAAGCAAAACAGAAAACGTAATTAATTTGATTTGAAAATTCAGTCTGAGCACATTTGGCACCCGTTTCACCTCAGTGCCACCTCAGAAGTTACACTCTGACCAACATCACTTACCCTGAAGACACACAAGAAAGAGAATAAATACTATTATTGGTGCCTGAATATTCAGTCTATGTAAATGCATTATATCCTTTGCTCGGCTTTGGCATAATAGAAAAAGCAAGGCAAAAGTCCGTTTTTTTTCTCCTCACACTTTCCCTTTTGTCCTCTTTTTTTCTCTCCAAATTTTGCATAGTGCATATTGCAAGATTTTTTGTTGTTTCTCAGTTACATCCCTCTAGTTATTATCTCAAAAGCAAAATTCAGACATATCCAGCACCCTGAGGTTTCAGAATCAGGGATGTTGGGAAGGACCTGTTACTTCATCTTTTTTGCATATGCCCTTGCAGTCTGCTCTTTTCTATTTATTCTGAAAACCTCGGGTAAAATGCAATCTTACAAATGAATTAATGAACGCAGGCTTCAGTTCTGTGCAGGTTTCTGGGGAAGGGAAATTCCTGTGCAGATCCTGATGCACTGGAATAACCATAAACCACCAGGCTGTGCTGTTGCCCTTAAGCAATGCACATCACCACAGAGCTGCGCTCGGCTCCGGGCTGCACTTTGGCTGGGAAGACCCTGAAATCCTGGAAAACCAATTCCCTCACACTCATTGTTTCCTTGTGATTATACAGCTCAGTATTTTTCCCGGGATTTTGGCTCACTTTGAAAGCCACCAGCAGTGTTTGCTGGCCATGAAATTGGGGTAGGAAAAGGAGTAAAAATGAACAGTAAAAATAAAATAATTAAAGATAAAATAATTAAAAATAAATCAGCCATCAGCACAGCCTTAGGATGTAAACACTGCACAGCTCACCCAAAATTGGTGGGGTTTTTGATAGTCTATACCCAACCTATATATCTTTCTTGCAAACTTCTAAACAAATTCAATATTTTCAGGTTTCCCATTGCACATTTTCTAAGGAAATCACAGCTAAACCGAGCCGATTTACTTCTACAGGACTGAGCACCTCAGACAGTGGAGTGACCCAAAATTACTTTCCCACTACGTCTGACTAAAGAGATGTGTTAATTGCAGAGGTAATAACAGTTTTCATTAAATAATGTTCAAGAATGGCCATGTAGAGCCTGAGCAAGTATAAATCAACAAATCATGGAATCCCAGGATGGTTTGGGTTGGAAGGGACCTTAAAGCCCATCCAGTGCCACCCCTGCCATGGCAGGGACACCTCCCACTGCCCCAGGCTGCTCCAAGCCCTGTCCAGCCTGGCCTTGGGCACTGCCAGGGATCCAGGGGCAGCCCCAGCTGCTCTGGGCACCCTGTGCCAGGGCCTGCCCACCCTCACAGGGACCAATTCCTTCCCCATATCCCATCTAAACCTCCCCTCTCTTGGTTTAAAGCCATTCACCCTTGTCCTGCCACTCCATGTCCTTGCAAAAATTCCCTCTCCCCCCTTATGTTAGGCCCTCCTTCAGATACTGAAAAGCCACATAAAGCCTCCCCAGAGCCTTCTCTTCTCCGGGCTGAACAATCCCAGCTCTCCCAGCAGAGCTGCTCCGTCCCTCTGATCATCCTGGTGCCTCCTCTGGGCTCTCTCCAAACGCTGGGGAAGTTTGCAGAAATAAAGTAGAAGAGCAGGCCAAGCACTGAGTTATACAAGTAAAACTTTCCAGCCAACAAAAACCTGCATCCCAGTAAGAGGTGATGTTTTTGTCTCCTATTGCCACCCAGAGGTTTTTCTCCCTTGAATTCACCCGAGCACTTTTTGCAACCTTGTAAACCCTCGGCGTCGGGAACATCTGGCGCCAGATCCATTGTGTTAGTGAAAAATTCCATGAGCCGTGAAAAACTGTTCCTTTCGGTTTGCTTTTGAACCCACCACCTGCCAGGCTCCCACGTGATAAAGGGAAAAGAAAACCTGGCAAAGATTCAAGGCTGGATCCTGATCTTTTCCCTCAGAAATGCAGGTAATTAGATAAAACCAGTTTTCTGGGTTTGTGACATGAGAGACGAGGCCATCCCAACACACAAACCCAAAGCAGGGCCCCAAATCTTTAGATTTAGATCAGATAGCTCAGAGTCACGTTTGGGGATGATTTAGTTGACTTTAGATGATCACCAAGCATCTGCCTGTTTATTCTCCTCTTAATACTCCCGAAGATTTTGGGATTCTTCTCCAACTACCCTTGAACGTTTTCCCTGGTGCTGAGTAGCTTCTGTGCGTTGTGTGCTCTCCTCCTCAACTGATGTCTCCTCAACTCGCTGTCTCCTAGCTCCCCTCAAAGCACTCCAAGGAAAAAAGCTTTTAGCTCATCTTGAAAAGAAGAAGTGGGAAGAACCCTTTTCTTTCCCACACCTCAGCGGGAACACGCCAGATCAGGAGTTGTTAGAACACAAGGAACACAGCTTGGGATATTCAGCTCCCGGGTGGGAGCTGGGGCTGTCCCGGCTCGTGGAGCACACTTCAGTGGCAGATCATGTGCTGCACAGTGGTTTTCTCTCCTAAAATAGTCTCCCAAAGGATATAACCAGATTTTTAGCCACTGGAAATCACAGCAGCACTTCAGAGCCCGCTCCTGTCCATCTATTTCACCGAGACGTGAATCTGTCCTGTCAGAAAGAGGGTAATTATGTGTTGGACGTTCTCAGATTTCCTCCTGTCTAAATTATCGACAAGCAGCTCCTGCTGTGTTGAGTTCAGAGTCTCAGACGGGCTGATAAATGTGAATATTAAACTCCAGAACACTGACAGGGTGGGGAAAGAGGAGGAAGTCCTCGCCCTCCCATTGGAACGGTTCAAAATCTTGCCCCACAGATCTGCTGAGTGCTATCAGGACAATCCACAGAATAAAAGCAAACCTAAAGAGATCATCCAGTGGTGGTTTTAGAAGGATTTTGACCCAATCCATCCCCAAAGCCTGTTAGGGTAATTTGAAAACTGCAGGGTAAAAGGTAAATTTCTGCCATGGATTAAAACCCACTGGTGAGATAGCGAAAACAAAGGAGAAGAAAAAAGATCTAAGTCTTGCCATACAGAGGGGTTAATGCGGAGTGCCCCGAGATTTGCTGCTGGGAGGGGGTTTTTTTGTCCCTTTAAATCCCTGGCATAACGCAAGAAGTCGTGGCTTACTCAGCAAATATCCTGCACTTCCCTGCTGCAATAATTCCTGGTGCTTGCTTTAGCTCAGGCTCCCGAGCTGCTGGGCCTCAGAGTGTAACAGCACCCACCAGACAGTCAGAGCACTCGAGGAGGGAGCTCAGTCTCGAGGTGGTTCCACTTCATTAGAGATATCCCAAGGGGGGAATCTGTGTTACTTGTGATTTCTCATAAATCAGAACAAAGACTTTTTTTTCCTTTTAAACATCCTGCGAGTCTGAAGCTCTGCAAGGTAGATAAAACATATTTTTCCCTTGTATATATATAAGAAAAAAAAAATTGGGCACCATGCTGCTGCTGTGGAAAATGTTGCTGTTATGTCTGAGTGAGTGGCATCGGCATCAAAAAGATTCTTTAAATCCAAAATAAACTTTATCTTGAAGGTTTGAGTGATACCACGCATGTGTGCAGATGTTCAACATGGAAATAAGCCAGCAAATGGAGCCAGCTGGAAAAAAAAGTAGTGGAACTTTCATCCAGATGAAGATTTATGAGTCTACCAATAGAGATACGAATGGATTCAGAGGTGGATGTTAGACCATTCAAAAAAAATTTAAAAACTGCAGTAAAAGTGTCTGCTTATTCTTCAAAACCACCCCAAAATGCTTAATGCATTTCAAGGCAAAAAATGATAAACCCCAAATAAAAGTTTGGCGTTATTGCACATCCTCTTGGTTTTGAATTGTTTTGGCCATGAGACAGAAAGTATGGCAAATGTCAGAAGGAGCAGACAGGAATGTCCAGGGCAGTGAGAGCTCTGGAAAGTGCAGAAGCAGTTTTACACAAGGTTCTGCTCCTTCTTGACCAGGAGGAGCCCTTCAGCTGTGCAGTGTCCCAAAAGCTGCCAGGCTGCCGCGGGCACAGCGGTCAGAGACACCCGACCCAAATATCCTGGGCACATAAAGCAAGAGAAAAATCCTGAATCCGATGAACACTCACGATTCAGAACATAAACTGATTAACAGTCAGTCCAGCCAAAAAGTTCCCTTGGAGGTGCCATTTCATAGGCACCACGGCAGCAGGAACTGGCAGAAAACAAAGCTGAACATTAAATTTCCACTGTCAGTTGATGCAGTCACGATCCCAGGAAATCAGCTGCCCTAAGCCAGCCTGCATTGACATGTAGGACTCTGGAATATTTTCATTTGCATTATAAATAATGCTGCCTTGTGGAGGACACCTAAAACACCCCATTTTTCTAAAAACGTGTTTGGGAGCTTTCCCAACTTACACAATGCTTTTACCCTTTCGAGAATAACACAGAACTGAAGACATTAATTTTATTTCAGGTTTTGTGTAGCACATGCAAAGAATTCACCTTCTCTTCAAGATCAGCAGCTGGGAAGTTTTGATGATCCCTTATGGAAGAGCATTTGACAGTCACTCATGATTGGAAACTTTACTCCCGTCTCCAGATAAATTTACATAAAATTCTTTTTGTTATAAATTTTATAATTTCTTCCCTTTCTTTATGTTAAACTTATATGAAAAAAAACACATTTCTAAGCCACTCCAAACTATTTGCAGCTTTTTGGGGATAAGAAAAAATTTTCTTTTCTCTCATCATCCAAGTAAACTTTGTCCAACTTGTCTCTATTTGAAAGGATCACTCTTGATGTGGAAGGATCAAAAATATCGCATCATTATTTTCATTTTACCTCTTTGAGGTCAGGCTGGTAGAGCACAGGCCATCAAAAATGATAGTGCCACCGAGACACAAAAAAAGAAATAATTTGCGTAAAATACACACACACTCAGTGGAAACTTCTCCAGATATAATTTCTCTTCAAAAAGCTGCTTTATGTAATTCCATATTGCCTGAAAGGATTTGCAGGGGAAAATACATCCAAATTAAAATCAGCCACTTTAAAAACATGGAAAGAAAATTGCTGTGTAACAGCCATACTTCTGCCAGAGAAAGCCGAGTGTGGGAAAGGGAACAGAAGCCTTCCTGAGGCTTTTACAGCTGGGAAAGCCCGGGAACTTTGTTTTTCACAATTCTTAGAAAGGGGATGATTTGCTGCTGTTTCTCAGTAAAACAAGAGTGCTGCGTATGGAAAAGTGTTTACGCAAAGATCGAGAAGATGAGGAGCTCTGGAGCAGCCTGGCTTCTCCAGGACCTGAAGCCCTGAGCACAAATCCATAAAATGGGATTAATCCCAGGAGGAAGACTGCAAAGATTTAAGGAGCCGGCAGTGCAGGATCACAGGTGTTCATCTGCTGAGTTTCCTGCAGCACGGACCCCAGAGCTGCGGCGGGCAATGATTAACTTAATTGTGCCAGCCCTGGCTGTTATAAATAAGAGACCAGATTATCAATTTAACAATTGTCCATTCATTTTATACTTCATTGTAGTTTATTATTCATTACCTGAATGTTATATTTCGTCCTTTATTAACAGCTACTGCTAATTACTCTGTTGTTGTAAAAAACCTCCAACTTGCGGTAAGCTACTCCTTATCAGAATTTGTAAATTTAAGGAATGTATGGCATCCCTACCCTTCCCCCGTTGCCTAGCTACCCCCCACCAGGCCTGTCTGAAGATANGACAAGCTGAAATTGCCTTCCTGGCCACTCCCCTGTGAGGAGAGCAGGCCCAGCTTTATCACTTTGAGTGGCAAGGCCGAATTCCTCCTCCCCCACGTCGGAGCCGGGAGCAGCGGAGGTGTGCGCAGCCTGCCGGGCACCCAACCCAAGCTGATCACTTTTAATAAAGGCTTTTAAAGGACTCGCAGTCCTGCCTGTACAGGTGGCTGCAGGTGCCCTCAGGGAGGGAAAGGAGAAAAGCCAAGCACAGTTTCTGTGCCCTGAGGAAGCTGGAGAAGAAGGAAGAGCCCCTGCTCAGGGCTATCAGGCAGGTTACATTAATAACTGGAATTTTTAACTGTGAAGGAAAGCTCTGGGGGCACCAGCAGGGCCTTGCTGAGCTGTGACCAAGGATTATCTGCAAAGAGCCTCTGAGGAGCTTCCCCAGCCCTGAAACCTCAGAGGCTCCCCGGCAGAAGCAACGAGCAGGTTGGAAAGGAACCATGGAGCGACGGCAAATCTCACTGCCCGGGCTTTGCCGCTCTCACGGCACGGCTGCAGCACAAAGGAAAACGCTTTGGAAGAACCAACCCTCTGGCCTCTGTGCCCTGGAGGAGCAGCAGAGGAGCTCAGAAGGCCGTGCTGCATTTCTGGTGTCCATAACACACCTTGCACAGACACACAGGGCGGGGTCAGCAGAGAGAAGCAGCTGCAGACTGCAGCACAGGTGTGAGTGCTTTGATTATGGCTGGATTTTTGGTGACCCGGAAACTCCCACTGGGATCAAGCACCTGACATTTAAAATATTTCAATTCCACCTTGATGTCCTGCTAACACCTTAAAGAGAGAAGAATATGTGCAGTTTCATCATCTTGTTAGTTTACACCACATAATGCTAATTGTCCCTCCAATATTCCTGTGCAGTTTTAAGGCTGACATTGGGGTTTTTGACCACAGTAGACTTAGATGATGTCTCTTCCTCCTCTGCAGCTCTGCTTATTCCCACACTGCTCCCCTTTGCACAGGGGTGACCCCACAGAAGCCGGGTGCAAACCATCCCCTGGCCTTTCCCTGTACATTTTGTGGAGTCTCTCAGTGTCCCCTAATACCCCCCCGGGGTGTTTATATGTCCTTTTTGTGGTTGTCTAAGGTGAGATTTCTCAGTATTAAAACAGAACCGTAAAGCATTGTGATATATTTAAGTGCTTACCTGTTCTCCAGAGCAACCTGACCCTGTGGGTGTCACCCCTGCCCACGGCAGAGATGATCCTTAAGGTCCCTTCCAACCCAAACCTTTCCAGGATTCCTTTAATTTGCACATAGAAAGGACCAGCACCACGACATTTTTCCCCATCAGCAACCAGTTAACTGTTCCTTGGGGTTCCCACAGGGGAGGAACCCCCCAGTTTCCTGCTGAGCACCTTCAATCCCTGCCCTGTGCTCAGCCCGGCCCCAGGGCCAGGCCTGCCCAGCGCCTGCTCCGGGCTCTGGCAGCAGTTCCACAGTTTTCCCAGATTCCATGGCTCACTGCAGCTCTGACCACCCTCCCGGCTGCCCTGGTCAGGTGCCAGCCACAATCCCTGCGGGCCCAGCGAGGGCACAGTCCAGAGTTCAGCACTGGAGGACACTGCGGGGGCACCGGAGCCCCTCCAGCCGCGCTGCTCTCGTCCTGTGCCCGCTGAAATGTCGGAGCCGGGGCGGTGGCAGCGAATTAACCCAGGAATTTAGGCGGGGGACAGCGGGGCTTTGTTTATTTACTGCAGCCTGCCTGTCCGATCACATCAGCACTTCCACCTCTCCCACTTGCAGCACTCTTGGATCTGAAAAGGAAGCAGAAAAAGACCAACCTCAAGAGCTGATTTTCCCGTCTGGCTGCTTCTTTCTTTGGATAAAAAGCGTTTTCCTGGGCCAGGAGCTGACTAGCAACGTGGCCAAATTATTTATGCCCAGAATTGCTGGGTAACCTGTCAGATAAGCAGGAGGCTAAGGGGCCAGCAACACCACATGACTGCAAGGATATGCTATTTTTTATCTGTAAATAACGTACTGAAGTAATGGCACCTTGGCAAACAAGAGAATGAGCCCCACACACATTTCTGCTCAGCTGTGTTTACACATCTGTGCTTTTCCCACTTTGCCGAGACCTTTCCCTGTTATTGCAGATTTTTTTATAGTTACTGATAGGACCAGAGTTTTTATTAGTTTTGAAATACTTTCCAAGATCCAAAAAAAGCACATACATGTTGATTTAATTGTTTTATAAAACTGTTTGGAGTTTTAACTCACAAATTTAATTAAATTTAATTTAATTGATTTGTCAGTTGAATGGAATTTCAGTTCCACATTGCTTTTCTTAGAGATAAAGAAGCATTAACACCTAGAATAACTCAGTTATTCAGTTTTCATGTCTGGTATTGCTTGGCTGTCCAAGTGTGGGACATCAGCTCAGTGAGAAAGGGCTGGCTCTGCTCAGGGAGCTGCTGGGGCATTGAACAACTTTCTTTTCCGCTTCTCATTTTCTGATAAAAAGAAAAATAGTTGTTTTGGGAGTGTTTATAATACTATTTTCTGTGAGTAAAATAATTGAATATGAAACCTCCAGAAAGAAAAATGTCTGAAAAATGATTCCAGTTGAAGAAACTCCACTGTTCAGCTCTCAGCAGGTCAGAAGTGTTGTCACTCTCACGTTGTCACTCGACTGTACCCTCAGTCCTGTGTGTATTTACCATCTTCATTACAAAACTTTGAGTCTGAGCCATTTGTTTAGTCCTGAATTTTGGCCATCTGGAACAACCCATGGAAGTTCAGCTGGACATGACCCCTGGCTGGCTCCAGCTGCTTACACGACCCCTCCCAGCCGAAGGAGCGTGCTGTTATTATGCTCTTGATTTCATGAAATGAAACATTAAAACTTCTTAAAAGGTTCAAAGGTGACCGTGGCCAAAGCTGAAGAGAGGGGTGACGCTCAGGAAATGTTCAAAGGCAGCTTGGGCGGGGCTTGGAGCAGCTTGGGACGGTGGAAGCTGTCCCTGCCCATGGCAGGGGTGGGATGGGATGGAATTTATGGTCCCTTCCCACCCAAACCACTCTGGGATTTTGGGGTTTGTCCAGTGCTAAACCACAGATGGGTGCTGGCAGCAGCAGCAGAGGGGCAGAGCCACTCCAGCACCATAATTAGCTCGTTAGGTGACTGCTAATGATTAACTGGCTTACGATAACACCAGCGGCTGTGGTGATAACGGTGTGGGAGCCGGACCGTGAGGGGCTGCTGGCACCTGGGTGGGTTCCCAGTTACCACCAGCCGCTTTCCCAGTTTGGAATCTGTGCTGGCGGACCCTGGGTGCCTCCTGCTGCTCTGGGACCCCTCACCCCACCCAGCTGCAGCAGGAAAGTCTTTGCCCCCTCAGGGGCAACCGAGCCAGGGCTCCTCTGCTCAGCCTCCGCTGTGCCCCACATGCCCAATGAAATAAATATGGGCAGGACCACGGGCCCTTTAAAAGCCTTTATTAAAAGTGATCAGCTTGGGTTGGGTGCCCGGCAGGCTGCGCACACCTCCGCTGCTCCCGGCT
>WEIT01010119.1:310776-320861 GCA_013389985.1 Dryoscopus gambensis | reverse complement strand
TTTTTTTGTCTGTTTTGTCGAGCGGGATGGTGGACTGCCCACCATCCCCTGTTCCCAGCTGCGGATTAATAAACGCGGATTAATTTTTTGCTGATGTCCAGACTTGTTTATAACACTTGGGACCACTTTGCGTGGTTGCCAAATCTAATACGGGCAAAATTAACCTGGTTTCTGCGTTCTGCACTGGTTTCTGTACGAGTTCAGCAAGGTTTCCTCGTGAGCTCCTGTGCTCGCTGCCGATGCTGACGCACCCCAAGTGCCATCTGTCACCTCGGGAGCCGCCACCTGCCCCGACACCACCGCGGGCAGCTCCCGTGGTAGCGCCAGAGACGTTCGGGTTTAATCCCCCCACCCACCTCTGCCAGCCCTCCTCACACACCTCTCCTGCTTAGATATTCCTGTTCGTGCACCTCCAGAGCTGCAGCGGCATCAGAGAGGTGCTCTGGGAATTAAAAATGCAGCTTCTATGAATATTTTTGGAAAGGAGCACAACTGCTATTACTTCACGGCTTCACTTTGAAATCTGCCAGACAAGAAGTACGTTCAATTTATTTTATTGCTGCATTTTAAGGGTACATTTTTTTTTTTTTCTTATTCAAAATCAGGAGTCTGGATGAATAATTACATTTTGAAGTGTATTTTCTCTGAAATAAAAGTTGTGCAACTGGTTTTGACGCCTGCAGTATAAAGGTGCTGAAACTCTGAAACTGTAAAAACCGCTATAATTTCTTGTAATACGCTGAAATAATTTTAGCAGAATGAAAAATTGCGGTCAAGTCACCAAAATGCTGCTGAATTAATATTTTGACTCCTTTGAGCTGAAAATGCTCATTCCAGCCTGAATTTTTTCAGCAATTCATAGAATCCCAGGATGGTTTGGGTTGGAGGGGACATTAAAGCCCATCCAGTGCCACCCCTGCCATGGCAGGGACACCTCCCACTGTCCCAGGCTGCTCAAAACCCCAATGTCCAGCCTGGCCTTGGGCACTGCCAGGGATCCAGGGGCAGCCACAGCTGCTCTGGGCACCCTGTGCCAGGGCCTGCCCACCCTCCCAGGGAACAATTCTTTCCCAATATGCCATCCATCCCTGTCCTCTGGCAGTGGGATAATAGCTAAAAGTTAAATTTATTCACGCTCTCTCCTGGCTTGTGTTCATCATCATCAACACTGCATTATGTTAAGTGGTTTTGTTACCAAATCTAATACGGGCAAAGTCAATCTTGTTTCTCCATTCTGCACTGGGTTTTGTACAAGTTCAGCCAGGTTTGCTCATAGGGAAATGCCAGGAGCACACAAAGGAGTTGGTAAATTCCAAAATGTTCAGGCTTTGAGGGGACACGGGATGAGGGTGCACTGGGGCCCTGGTGCAGCTGGGATGCAGCAGCTGCATCCTGCAGCTCCCACTGAGGAATCCAGTTATTGATCTGATTGATACAAAACTGATTCAGTGACACAAATCACCGAGAAATAATCAATTCAGAATTGATTCAGTGACACAAACCATCGAGGAGTAATCAATTCAAAACTGATTCAATGACGCAAATCATTGAGGGACGATCTGTTCAAAACTGATTCAATGACACAAATCATCGAGAAATAATCAATTCAGAATTGATTCAGTGACACAAACCATCGAGGAGTAATCAATTCAAAACTGATTCAGTGACACAAATCATTGAGAAATAATCAATTCAGAATGGATTCAGTGATAGAAATCACAGGGGAATTGTTCACATCCTGTGGTTGCTCAGGTGTGAAAGCTCAGCCTGGGACGAACACAGTTGTGGGGCATTATTTTCAAGCTTGTTAAGTATTTTAAGTTTCAGACCGGAGATATCAAAGTGATTTTAATTTGGGGTTTTTTTTCCCCTAAAAAGGCTAAAAAGAGGGAATATCAACCCCCACTCCATCCCCTTCCATGGAGGGAGCTGTTTTGGCTCTGCGAAGCTGATAAGGGTTAAGTTACGTGTGTGTTATCTCTTGAATTGCACTCTTACATTCTGTTCCTCAGAAAGGTTACACAGAATATAAATAAGTTTAATGAGAAAAAGACATTGTAAAACAAAGCAATGCAGAGCACCTGTTTTTAAATTACTTTTGCTTCTTGTTTCTGACACAAATGATGGCCAAGACACGATGCTCTTGCACAAATCATTTCCATTTCAATGAATCAGCGCTTACCAGCAGGACAATATTTACATCTTTGCTTGTTCTATCAGCTCCTAGATTGCAGATATCGCCTCGAAACAGCAGCTAAGCAAAAATCTTTTGGGAAGCTGCAAAATGAAAAAGATTTTCTTGGCCGAGAGAGAGAAAACTGGGGGAGGGTTGAACTCTTAACATCTCTCATTTAGTGTGGAAGGACGGCAGCAGGATTGTGCTGAATGGACAGAAATTATCTCCATTCAGTTCAGCCGCCCAAACTATTTTGGTTCCAATTAAGCAGAAGAGAAGATGCAGAAAATTGGACGAAGAAAGCATCGACAAAAGGTACTGATTAGCTCAACTCAAAAGGCCAGGATGAAACGGCCCAGCTCCTCAAGGGCAGAAGAGAAAGTTGAACCTAAATTTGGAAAAGACAAGAAGCACGGACTGAGAGGAGAGGGTGGTTATATTTACTTCGGTTTTCACAGTTCTATCTTAAAATATTTTGAGGGCAAGGTCTGGGAAAAGTTGCCAGCAAGAGGTTCCATTTTACTGGTCAATGATTTAGTTCCTTTATAGGAGAAAAAAAAACAGCAAAAACTTAAAAATAAAATAATTGTGGCCTTTGATCCTTCATTTTCCCCAGTGAGAAACCATATAATCATTTTATAAACAGGGCAACTGTTCATCTATCCTTTCATTAGAGCAGTTTATTCATTGTGCCAAGAGGGTGATGGAACCACAAGCTGAAAAGTGGTGGGAATTAGGAAATTGGTCCGTGTTACAAATTCCTTTGGGTCCATCGCTGAAGCAGTCTGGCATCAGCCACCAGAATATTCTGTCATACAAAACTGAGGGAATTTCCAGCTGGATCTACCAATCTATCTGCAGCACGTCTTAAAAAAAAGCACATTTTGTTAAGAATTAGCTATTGTTGTTTCATGTTTCGATATATTCCTTATCCAGCTGCCATTAATATCACGTTCCTATCATCTGCTGTATAAATTCAATTTAATGCAAATGTTCTGCTTGAAAATAAGCCTGAGGAGATAAAGAGGACGGCCATCGATAATGCAGATCCCTCTCTGCAACTGCTTTTTGCCACGCGTTTTTGTGAGGAGGTTTTGCTTCCCTCTGGGTGTTTTGGGAATATGGGACAGTGCTCAGCCACAGGGCGTTGTTGTGTCACAGTGTGGGCCGTGAATAAAATCCAGGCATAAAAATCAGAGTTAAGAGCAAATCAGAGACTGCCAGAACAGCAATATCCACCTCCTTCCTGGCACTGTTCACCCATTGAGCAAAATGTTCTTTGTGGAGAAACCTGTCATTATTTTCAGTTTTACTCTACCTTGAACAAGTCTTCTTCTTAATTTTATACTCTCGACTAAAATTAGACCTTCCTGAGTACCAAAATCAGGCCAGATTTACTGAAAAGTGTCTACTGCACATAGAAATTCAGATGAGGGTGAGGGCATTTCTCTGTTGAGTTCGCTTGAGCCCAGTGAGAAAAGTATTTAATAGGACTAGTTAGGAAATTGTTCAATTTTTAATTAACGTCTTGAAAGAGTAGTCTCACATTAAGTTTTCAGTCAAAAAATTCTGGGTTTTTTACTAAAATGCTTCGACTGTTTGTGTTAATCAATTGTGTTGATTGCTTATTTTGTGTTCTGCTTGCAATGCTTCACAGCTTCGGAGCTTCAAAGCAGAACGTGTAGCCTGGGCTTCTGAAGTAGCTACAGGAACAAAGAAACGTAGCTTTATTCTTGTTTCATTCTTATTTTATTTAAATTTCATTCCCCCACATTATTTTATTGCATGTTACTGGTTTTGTTTGATGCCATAATCTTAATTTCTGCAGCGTTTTTGGTCGATGTGATGCAGGGACTTTTCATATACCTCTGCCTTGCGAGTTTTTGCGGCCGCTTGCACTGAAAGTGGAAGTCTGAGCTGGTGGCTGTGGCAAGAGTAGCATTTTTTATCAGTTTCTTTAATCTTCCAAAGAAATAAGTGCCCTCTGTTTGCTCCATTCTGCCTCGCGTGTTCCCTGAGCCATTTCCATGGAGGTGAGGTGCAGAAAGGATAAATCACCACACACCCCCTCTTTCAATCATCGTTCAAAAGCTGGATTTTGACCAAAACTGTGACAATTTGACACCTGTTTGGTCACTTAAATGAACAAAATCAGTGGCCTCCATCCAGTTGCTGGTGGAAGGAGGCACCTGCATCCAAATATTTAGATTAAATTAGCACCTTTATCCAGAAATCTGGGCACAGCTGTCAGGACTGAATGTCACGGAGATTTGTCTCAGGAACCACACCGGTGCCTAACCAGGTCTTGCCTTCATGGATAACTTTCCAACTATTTCCAGGATGTGGGCAGCACATCTTCCCATATTCTTTCCATCTGTCCTTTCTGGAGAAAAGCGTGATAATGATCAGAGCCATCACGCCGGACCAGGCGCCACAATATCAGCTTCTTGCTTCACAACTCGTTTAGTCGGGTTTTTTTCTGCCTTAATCCCCCGGTTCTAAGACTGAGAAGCGACAGCAGCACTGGGGATAACGTCAGCATCCCCCTGCTCTGACACTATCTGTGAATTTTCTCATTTCGGTGCCTTTAGCACCTCAGAACCCCCCCCAGAGTCGCAGGCGGGTGTGGAGCAGAGCTCATTCCACAGCGAGCGCCTCGAGTGGGGAGATCCCACCCAGATCTCCGCCAGCACCTCCCAGCCCTCAAACCACAGCGTTCTTTTCCATTCCATTCTCAGCCACGCACACCCAATTTTCTTTAATTAAACCCTGCTAGCAGGCTGATGTAGTGGTGCTGTTGGAGCGGAGCTCCTGGCAGGGCTCCAGCTCCCTCGCTGGAGCGAGTTTAGTCTGTGGTTTATTCACTCAGGACTGTGTTAGTGCCTCATAAAACAGGCAGATAGCACCATTATCTCTTAATTATGCAGCAGGACTTCAGCGCCTGCCATCCCACATCAGCCCCAGCATACTTCTGTGAACCCCAGAATGTGGAGGAAATACAAATTGGTCTGTTGGAGCACAGAGGAATAAATCCCGGGAAGCTGTTTCGTCGGAGCTGGGAGGTTTATCAGTGTATTATACTCAAACGTGATAAATTGCTGCTTTAGAACAAACCAACGCATGTATTCCTAATAGAATTAATTTTAAGAGATAATTCTGACTCATCACCTGTAATACCTTACAGAAAAAAATCCCGGTAACAGCGGTGGGCTACTTATCTAGGGAATGAGGATTCACTGAGGGAAAAAAAGATAAAGGGAGAAAGAAATGCTGAAATTTAAACTGCATAATCATTATCTCTAATTATTGGGATCTGCAATAGGTATTTTTTGAGGTAATTTCAATAATAAAAATATGCAAATGTAACACATAACCGTAATTTATTCAAGGAAATCAAGGTTCTCAGTTATTTTTTTTTTCTGTTTGATGACCAACAGGCTTTTTTTCTGTGTTGAGGCACTTGTTGAAATAAGGAAATGTTGGCAAAAAAGAAGCAAACAAAAAAACTAAATCAAAACAATATCAATATCTCCTAAATCCTGATTATTTTAGGTAAATTTAAGACAAAATGACACATAAATTAGTATAAAGCATAGGATTACTTATTTTTACCTTATTTTTATGGTAGCTGCTATTCACTAGAGATAACAATTTGTTTATTCAGTTTTTTAAATTCATGCTGACTGAATCAATGCCTGGAATGAAGTTTGAGCCAGGTTTATATTGAAATGGAAGGTTTTTACAATATAAGGATATTAAGTAATCCATATCTGTCTCCAGATTGGCAAAATTGTTAGGAAGGCTGAAATGGGAAGACTTCGCTGAAATGATCAAACAAAGGTTCACACACTTAAGTTTAAAAGTTACGAATGAATCGAGTCATTCAATTATCTCGGTTTCATGACCTTATTGGATCCACCAGGTCTTTCAGGTCCCTCCAGTTTTGCTGTGGGATGCAGGGGAGATGAGTTCGGGTGAGAGAGCAGAAGGAATGAAATAAATAAAATACTTCCAGGCAGCAAATTCTGGCGCAGGGAGGAGCCGCAGGCGCTCAGGGACGCGGAGCACAGCGCGTCACACGCGGGATGCACCAAAACCTCCCTCGCTGGTGGCACCAGCACGGAAAGATCCCTCTGTACCCTGCCAGGAAATCCAGGGCAGGAGGCTCTGAGGGCGACTGCTGATCCTGTGGCCAGCTGCTTTTTCACCACGGAAAATGTAAAAATAAAAATAAAAATAGAAATAAAAATAAAAATAATAAAAATTAAAATAATGAAAATGAAAATGAAAATGTAAATAAAAATAAAAAAATAAAATAAAAATAACAAAAAATTAAAATTAAAAAAGTAAAAAATGAAAATGAAAATGTAAATAAAAATAAAAAAATAAAATAAAAATAACAAAAAATTAAAATTAAAAAAGTAAAAAATGAAAATGAAAATGTAAATAAAAATAAAAAAATAAAATAAAAATAACAAAAAATTAAAATTAAAAAAGTAAAAAATGAAAATGAAAATGTAAATAAAAATAAAAAACAAAAACAAAAACAAAAATAAAAATAAAAATAAAAATAAAAATGCTGAGCCACAAACTCCAGTCAAGAAGCAAAGTTCAGGCTGAGTTCATAGCCCTGTCCCTGAATCAGCCCTTCCTGCACCACACAGATCCTCCCTGAATGTCTAATGCTAATGCTCATCTGCATATTCATAAACCACAACCAGCTCTTCAGTGTGCACCATTATTTACTACTCAGTGGAAATTCACGTGGCCTCTGACTTCCCCCACTGTAAATTCATTTTTATTGCACTCTGTGCACCCACAGACCCATCGGGTATTCCACTGCTGAGGGTTTTATCCTCAATTATTCCTCATTTTGCACTTCTTGCAGCACTCTGCAGCACGCGGCCAAATTTATCTCCAGGTACACATTACCTAATTTTAGATGCTTGTAAGCATAAATGATTAAAGCCTATCATGAGCTAATTCTGGTACTGGGATTCAGGCAGGGAAAACAGCTCAAAAGGTGTTGAGTTTTATTTTAAACAGTTCTGGTTCTTTGAGTCTCTCTGAAAAATTTGGAAGGTGAGGTCCTGGGCTTCAGACAAGCCAACAGCAGGAGCAAGCTTGGCAAAAAAATTATGGAATACCTCCTGAATTAATCTCTCCACAACAACGCCCATTTAATCGGGAGTGAAACTGCCCACAGCTCACTACCAGGATATTTTTTTTCCTCTCCTCTTTACCCTTTCACCCTTTCCAGCACTAAGTATATAAACACCAATGCATGAAAAGCCAATTTCTACCCTTTATTTAAAGAAATCAAGAGATATAAAAATAACTGAGAGTGACTAAAAGTTATTCTCTGGTGCATTCCTGACAGTCGAGTTCTCGCTGCATGTCACTCACAGGAAAGGGGTAATTTTGGAAAGGGAAGCTGGAGAAATGAGCATTGTTCCATTCTTTGAACCTTAACCTGAAAGTCTACCAATGTAACTTAAATAAATATGGCTTTTTTCAGCACTGGGATGAATATGTCTCGCTTCCTAGCTTGAATTAGTGTCCTAGGAAAACTCTAATTTGATTATTTGTTCTCACAGTGGAAAAATTCAAGGCATGCGTTGCCGTCTACTACGAGAGGATTTTGTCTTCTGCATCTGAGAACTGATTTGAAAGGAAAATTTGAGGCTGCAAACCAAGCTACCCAGTGACAACGAAGGAAATCGAAGCATTCCAGGTTGCAGATAAATCTGGCAGTGGTGGTGGGGTCCTGCAGAGAGGCACTTGTCTCCTTGCAGAGGGACACACACGTTTCTGATGAGGAGATTCAGCAATTACTGTGAGCCAAAAGCCACAGAGAGGGGAAAAAAAGGCAGCTCAGTAGGAAAATATGTAGATAAACGCTGTGCTGGGGGAACTTAATCTCGACAGAATCATTTGTGAAGAAATCCAGGCTGTGAAAGCTGAATACTCCACATCTTTCTTCCTGCCGAAGAGAGGCCATTGAAGAGCTGGGTGGGAGAGCCATCCATACCCTGATTCATCTGAACACATCTTCTCAGATTAAAGGGAAATGGGGATCCATCCCTCTGCAGCGGCTGAAGCTTCATCGCAAGTGCAAGACTGGAAAAAAACGGGAATGTTAAGTCACACTTTTCCAGTTTGAATGTATAATCTTCAATTCTCCTCATCAAAATCACTCCCTGCTGTTCATCCTTCCCAGACAACAGCCAAGTCCTTATCCTGTGAGCAGACATGAGATGCTTGTGTTATTTATTTCACAGTTCTAGATCAGATTTCATCTTCAGTTCCTCCAGGTAAAAACCATTTATTTATTAAAAGCACTGGGAACCCTTTGCTATGGAGATTTGAAGGGACTCATGGCTTCCCTTTCATCAGTAATTGGAATACTTATGTTTCTTATGCTTTAGCTGGGAAATATTTCATTTAATGCAGTCTGTAAGGACCAGAATCCATGCTTAATGATGTTATTATTTGATACTAATTGTTCAGCTCTTATCACCTAGGAATTATTTATCATTGTGGTGGTATCTTGGCAGGATACTTTATTCATGAGTTAGCGTTACGTTGTCAGGCAGCAAATGACAGTGTACATTAATAATAAATGTAGTAATACTTAAATCAGGATTTTAGCACCTGGATCACATAAAATCTGTATTACAAAAGTGTTACAATGCCTGCCAGGAAAATAGTCTATCTCCCAAAAACAGCACTTAAAAGCCAACTTCACTGAAGGAAAGCAGTTTGTGATCTAAGACTCCGTCTAAAGTATTCACATTATTCTCTATTTATATAAACACCTCACTCGTGCACTCAGCTCAAACATCATCAGCCTCTTTTCCTGCCCAGATTTCTGTGGTTGCAGAGTTTTCCCTGCCCAGTGTCCGGCCTTTCAGCCGCTCTTTGTGTTCTTTGAGCAAAGCCTGCTCCAAACGAAGACAGTTGGGTGAGCGATATCTACAAAAGCAAATTAAAGCCCAACTGCTGCTCCCAACTGGAAGTGGAGCTCCCTTCACTGGCACCACACAAGGACCTGGCATTTTATATTCTGGCAAGGCATCAAAAGATTTGTTTGCAGTGAATCATCTACAACCTGCAAGAGAAATGTCTCAGAAATACGTGAAGCCTCCCAAATATTCACATCTGGCTCTCATTTAAATAACACTTCCCATGAAGGAAAAGTCATCTCTTGGGGAGTAAGGCATATTCAAAGTAAATGTATCTCTGGGTATTGCTTTGGAGAAGCAAAACCAGACAAACAACCACTTTATAATTTGTTGCAAAAGTTAACCTTTTATTTAGGATTATGGACTTAGACCTGCTGCCATTCCTCACATGAATAACTTCTTAAATAAGAAGTACAACAGCGTTTCAAAGGGTTTTCACTAAGTAAAAAAAGCAGTTGGGCTGAAACCTCGCTGTAAGAAACATGTTCTTTTAAATTAAAAAGTGTTTGTGTAGGGGAAGTATGGCCAATAAATTCCAGTTAAAGTCAATTCTGTTAAAACCTTAAATGTTGGCTCTAATAAAGACTTCAGTGAAAATAAATAGTACCAAACACTGCACAGGAGGGTTCGAGTGCAAGGTATATTTCCAGATAACGAGACAATCCATACCAAGATTGGTTTGAGGCAAAATGTGCCTTTTTCTAATCTTTCCAGAAGTCCCTTCCAAAATGGGTAAGAGACTTGAATTCGAGTGGGTTTGCCAGGCATCCAAGAGGATTATCCCGGGCTCAGTATGCAGATTTTCCTGGACTTCAAGCAAATATTTTTTCTTGTTTAAAAAAGTTGCATATTATATCAGGTTTCAGCCTTGACTACAGATTTCAGAGGAGTTTAGAAAGGCGAAGGACAGGGAACTTACTTGCACGCCATCCACCTGATGTTTG
>WEIT01010119.1:253483-310425 GCA_013389985.1 Dryoscopus gambensis | reverse complement strand
TATCAGGTTTCAGCCTTGACTACAGATTTCAGAGGAGTTTAGAAAGGCGAAGGACAGGGGAACTTACTTGCATGCCATCACCTGATGTTTGATTTGAGTTTGCTTTGGGAACTTGCCCAGTTTACTGAAGGTTTGTGGAGAGGCTGGGGGGACTTCTTCCTTCAAAAAGCCTTGTTTTAAAGGAATTTCATCCTACAGAATGTAGAATTGATTTTGGTAGTCCTCAGGTTAGATGAGTCCCGGGGGTCACACGGGGTGTGACCAAGGATGAGGGGACTCCGTCCTTGCTGGGAATTTGCTCACCCTGCACCTGGAAAAGGAGGGAGGGAGGCCTGGCCGTGGGCAACCGAAGCTGAGCGAGGCAGAGAGAGGGAAAAATCAGGGCAATCTCATCTCCACCGGCTTTTAATGTGGGGTCGGAGGATTTGTGGCCCTGTAGTTAAGTAATTAGGGATAAATCCCAGGAGGGGAGTGTGCGGAATGCAAAATTCAGCATAAAATTTTACATTTCAGCTCCTTCCTGCCATCTTTTGTGTTCCTATTCTCCAAGAACAGACTGAAGCACTAACTGTAACCATTACAGAGAACATGAAATCCAGGCAATATCCTTGTTTTCTCAGGGAGAGAGGGCACAGCTTTTCACAGAGGAGGCTTTGGTGTTAGGAAACCCTGTGGCTGTAGCATGGTTTGATTCAAAAACCAGAAGGGCAGCTCATAACTAATATCCCTGTGGGGAAATTTTAACTGAAATTCCTCAGTGCTGAAGGATAATTTAATGGCAATGGGGTGGACTTGACTAAAATAGCTGCATGTCTCAAAACTTGCTAAAATTGTTGCACTTTATCTTGATTTTTCGGTTCCCCCAACAAGGCCTGGTTTGTCTGCTACTGATAAGCCAGAATTGATTCTGGGTTTGTGTGAAACAAGGCGAAGTCAAGGGGAAGATTTTGGTCTGTGGTGTAGAGAAGTCAAAATATGGCAAAACACAAGATCCGGGGTCTGATTTTGAGACGTTTAGAGAGAAAATAATTAACTCAAACCCTCATCTCCTTCAATTAGTAAAGAAGTGAAAATAACAAGTGTGTTTTCTGCTCTGTTCTTTCAGGGCTGCTTTAGGTTAGAAGCCCATTTATTAACAACCATGAGAGTTGTTCTGTGTCTTTTCTCTATGAAATTTAGATTTACCAGTTTTCATCTCAATGCAGGTCAGTGGAGAAGTTTCTAGGGCTGAAAAATATTCTTTTACATCTGGATTTCCTTTATTTTTACTCTATGGAAAAGAAAGACAATTAAGAAATTTTACTCTGGACTAGGTTATTTTAGATTTCTGCCCGAACTTCTTTCTTGGAGACTCTAAGAACACAAGTCACGATTTTTAAAGGCAGCTTCTCATTTGCATTCACAATTAACTACAGACACAAATATTCAGCTGCCTGCCTGCCTTTAACAATCAGGCCCAGCAAAAAGAGAAGCTAAGCCCTGCTTTCCTCTGCTCATGTTTTATACAGGCAAAAAAAAAGAAGGTATAAATAGAATATAATATGAAACCCATATGTACATATGCAAATCAGGTTGTGCTACATTTTAATGGTCAGTAACAGGTTTTTGGGGATTTTTTGGGGTAATTAATGGGAGCAGCTGCTAAAGAGAGTGCTAATACTGGTAGGGGAGTAAGATTCAAGAAGGCAACCCTGTGTGAATAATAACCTAAGTACCCATTTAGCTTTAAGCACTTCTTTATGGGCCTGGAGTTAATGGCTTTACACATTTGGTCAAAGTTAAGCATATGTTTAATGCTTCCCTGAATTAGAAATTAGATCTTTGAACTTCAGTTTTGCTTACACTCTGGATTGTTCTGTCAGTGGGTTCATTTGGGGAAGACAGGGAAATAGCAGTCATTCAAAACGATATCTTTTTGTAATTAAGTGTTGCCCATACAGTATATTCGGCACGTCAGCAATTAACATTTTTCTTCTTAATGTGTATTTGACTGTAAAGCAGCCATTAAATGGAAGTAACTGTACAATTGTTTCATTAAGATTTCCTCGTTCTCCAATCCGACTAAAACTGCTTAAAGTTAACAGAATAAAATAACACTGACTCCAGTTTTCTATTAAATATCTCAGGGTTCATGGTTTGGGCTTAGGTTTTGCTTTGTAAAGCAACCCATCATAATCAATTCCTATAAACTGCCATTTATCAGAACTGTGGAAAAACACTGATTTACCCCTCATACAGATTTATTTTTCATTTAAACACCCTCATCTGCACAGTACTTATTGGGAATTAAGGAGATCAATGCCCTTTTCAACATTTAAAAGCCATTCCACTTGCTCACAGTCTATTTCAGAGCCAATTATTCCATCTTCAACATATGCATAATTCGAAACATCTCCTGCTTTATATCTGCTGTTAGTTCTTAGACCCCAAATTCCCCCATAAGGCCAGGTTTAGACTCATCAAATAAACCAGAAAGTCATGTGTTGTTAGACAGAAAACTCTAGATCTCTGAAATTGTGTGGGGTCATCAGAAGTCTTCCATAAATAATTTGTAGGGCATTTTTCTTCTTTAAAACCTGGGAAATCAGGATTCCGCCCACAAAAATCAGAATTTATCTCCACAAGTCAAACCTAAATATTAGCACAAAGTCCAGCTCCAATTATCCTTACTAGACCCTTCCAATTTTGCTTCCTTCTTCTGTCCCTATAACAACATTTGTGTTACCTCATATTAATATTAGACATGTATTGTTATTCTAATACCTAATTATCAGACTCCCGATGCTAATGATGGCAATTCAGTTTGTAATCCCATCTGTTCACTTTACAGTTGTTTGTTTTCTTTCCTGCTTTCAAAATACTCTTGGTTTGTGATTAATCACGCGGTTTGACTTTTTTAATTAGAGATTTGCAGGTTTACTTCAAAATAAATTATCAGGAGGAATAAACAAGGGCTGACACGGCACTGCAAAGAGGAAACATTTCAGTGGTTCTGGTGACCAAGTGACTGAAAAAAATCTGGCTGTAAATGAGTGAGGGAACAGCTGAGGAACTTGTAAAGACAACCTAGATCCTTTGCTACTGTAAAATATTCCTGGAGGAGACCAAACAAATATTCCTGCTCTTTATGAACTCGGTCCTAGAGTGGTCTTTGCACGAGGTGTATGTTGGGTTTTTATTTCAGAAAAATTGGTATTGTGCTTATTCCCGCTTGGTCCTTTCCTTTGGAGAACAGACCTGTTGGGGCACAGGAGTTCCCTGGGAAATGCAAAATGCAGTGTAGTGAAGATCCTAAAATGCTGTAACGTCCTCATAGAAGCACTTATATATTTTCTTTTGTATATTCTTTATGTTCTCCAAAATTCTGTACAGCGTGACTCCCATTCCTACAGATCAGGAAGTTTTTGCTTTGGGGAGTTGATTTCTTAGACTTGTAGGACAGCCGGGTGTGAGACTGAAGACAGCACAGAGACAAAAATAATTATAATTATTTTAAAAGGAGATCTGAGCCCGACATTCTGCCCTTCTTTTTGCTTTCTACTGCCACGTGCTACGGGAGGGAAGAAGAGGGTAAAGCACTTTCCAGAAAGCTGAAGGTGCACAAGAGAGCAAAGTGAGAAGGAAAGATGAAAGATCAGATATTAAGGAAGGAATTGTTTGTTCCCTGGGAGGGTGGGCAGGCCCTGGCACAGGGTGCCCAGAGCAGCTGGGGCTGCCCCTGGATCCCTGGCAGTGCCCAAGGCCAGGCTGGACAGGGCTTGGAGCAGCCTGGGACAGTGGGAGGTGTCCCTGCCATGGCAGGGGTGCCACTGGATGGGCTTTGATGTCCCGTCCAACCCAAACCATCCTGAGATTTCATGAAGAGCTCACCAAGCCCTGAGTGAACTGAAGATTTTCTCATTTTCGCAGGAATTTGCCACCACAGCCCCAGACCTTCCTGGAGAGAATTCAGCCTCGGGTGCAGCTTTCTGTGATGCTCACATGAGCGCTTTGCTCTGCCATCAGTCTGGACATAAACTGTTGAATAACTGCAATTTTCGTGTGTATGATACTTTCATGAAGATGATAATTCATCTTAATAGCTAAAATGTCAGATTTTCACATTCCTAAAGAACCCAGCCAAGAAAAATCATTATTATTTCACCATATTGATACTTCCCGTCTTTTCAGGTAATATGAAGGATGAAGTGTAATTTCTTAGGAATGGAGAGTGAGAAACTGAAGTTAAAACAGGATAAATTGAAACCTTGGAAAAATTTGATGCCACACCTCCACCTGGGTCACCTTTTCAGCCTTTAGTCTCCTTTGAACTATAAGACTGATACAAAATCTGGTGTTCATTTCTTTAACACTTCCTCCCTTTCCCTGGGGATCTTTAAGTCCAAAAATATCTCCTTTGCTGATCTATTTCTTGTGTTTAATTCCACCATCCAGAAGGCAAAAACAATTAGCTCTCAAATGGAAAAAGTTTCCATTGATCTCCCAGAGTAATCACGTTATTCTATTTCGGATGTATTTTAGTAACTTGTACTGAAATGAATTGAAGGTAACAAAAACATTCATTTTCTAATTGTTTTATACATTTAACTTAGGTATAATTTCTGAAACTCTAAGGTGGCCTAGCAATCTCATTCAGACACCTTTTTGCCCTTTATCAAGTTTACCCACTTCTCAATAAGTGTAAATTTACACCTTCTCAAGCTTAATCTCATTTTCATTTAAAAAAAAGAAAAATAATAGGATTCAGGGTATGTTTGATTTGTTTTTGTTTCTGTTTTTTTTTCTATCTGTGCTCTTCCAATTTGCCACAGTTCCTACATTTTTCATAAGCTGATCTTCCTCACTCTCTGCGCTCTAAGGTGTGCAGCTATTGCTGTGACCAGCAAAAATTCCATCCCAATGGTTAATAGAGCCTCAGTTTGTGTTTTTGTTCTGTTGAATTTGAAATGTGTCAGTGTTTAATTAGCTGTAACCCCCCCTCTGTAACAGAGCCTGGGAGAAGGGTGATTTTCTCCCTCTCTAAATGTTTTTGAGGTTTGTGAGGTGGTTTTTATCTCTGAATCTGCACTGCTGACCACGAGGCAGGAAAGTAATTACTGAGGACAAGAAAAAATAGATTTTTCTCACTCCTTTTTTTTAATATTAATTAAAAACCCCAAGATATAAACCCTTGCTTCAGCCAGTGCTATGATCAGAAGAGTTTCCTCGAGCCTGAGAATTGGATTTAGACCTTAATCTACATTCCTGTGTTTCTACACGGGATCAAAGCAATAGGTTTGGTGTTTGCTACAGATCTTTTATCCGTGGTGCGATGTGAAACATCAAACAAATCTCATTTGTTTGCAGCTAACACATGCACAGAGAGGCCAAGCCATTGTAATTACACGCGTGTAATCCAAGCTGAATTAATTTGGAGTTTTGTCTGCACAGCTGAAGCGATTCACACCTTCAGTAGTCAACAATGCCCAGTCCTGGGCACTGCTGAGTGCTGGCTGTGAGACATTAAGCACCTTTAGGGCAGATATTTTTAATTTAGGGGTGTTTTCAGCCCCAAAGCCCCAGCCCGAGTGGCTGAGGGCAGCATGGTTTATTTATTTAGCTCTATTCCCTACAAACAGCTTTCCCAAGCCTGGCCTGTCATTGGGATCTGCCCCTCCGAGTGTCTGTGTGGCTAATCAGGATTTCTGCGTGTTAACACAGAGAGCTTGGAGTCGAGAAATTCTGACTGGCATCGCCAGGGGATTAAGCAGAGATTTATTCAGGTAACTCGAAACAAATATTACTTTGTGAGCTTTAAAACAAGCCGTGCATTCAAATTTTCCCACTTGCCCTGCATAACTAAACACCTTCCCTGCCCGTGTGCTGCCATGGGCAAAGGACTTGGTTAGAGTGCAGACTTGCTTTCTTATACTTTTAAATATGCATGGAAATGGCATTTATGACAAATTAAGAATAAAATTTTAGCAAATTACCTAAAAGGGCAGCAATCACAGGGAACCACTGGAAAAAAACCACCACCCTTGGCTGTGGGCTCTGCTGAGGGATGGACTGGCAGTGAGAGGTAGGAGCAAGGGGAAAAGCGATAAGTTGATATTGATAAATCTGATACTGATAAATTTGAGGTTTCCACAAGGAGCGCTGGGTGAGAACAGCCCCAGTGTGTGACATGGGAATGCCTGGTGAGCAGCAGAACCACCTGGACGTATTCACCCAAAAATGGGGACTTTTGGCTTCAAGAAAGTGGGGATGGGGGGAAAAAAAAAAATCATAAGAACCCTTCTGTCCATATTCATCCCACTCAGTCTGTGGTGACCTTCCTAATTCTGAGTCCTGGGGCCCGAGGTCAGGGAACGTTGAATTTCCTGTAAGAGGTGATCAGCTCCTGGCACAATTTCTAACGAAGGCAACCACTTCAGAAACCATGGCCCACTTAATTTTAAAAAGAGGGCCTCATTTAATTATTTATGCTGTATAAATAATGAGATTCCAACAGTCTAAGAAGTCACTGGAACATTAGGGTATTAAATCTTTGCAAAGAGGCAGGGGGTGAAGGGAGAGGCTCTTGTGTGTTATAAAGAGTGAGGATTAGCAAAATGTGAATTAGTAAAGGTCTGCTGCATTCCAACCAGAATTTAACTATTTACTATTAGTATTATTTAATTCCAGCCTATTAAAATTTAACTCCATGAGTTGGTAAATAATAGAAAATGTGCTTGATGAAAGGAATGCTAGTTTTTTTACTAAGATTGTTATTGAAGTTATTTAACAAATTCCATTTGCTATTATCTCTTAATAAACAGGAGGAAACATTCAATACCTCATGTTCAAACCTCGAAGCATTTGAAGCAGATGGAGGTTTTTTTGGGTTTCATCATTATTTCTTTTTCTCCCTCTGCTCAGATTTGTTTGAAATTAAACTCATGCAAGATGAAGGGTGTGGGAGAGAAGAAATACTTTCGATCCTGGGATCCCGAGCTGGGAAGGCAGCACTTGGTTGGCTGTGTTGAGTGGACTGAAATAAACCAGATAGAGCTCCCCTAAAATAATGTGGGGTTTATTGAACTGGAGATCAGGCTGGAGTCTGAGAGCTGGGAGAAAAGATGTGTTTGCTCCTCGAGAAATCCTGCTGGAGGCGAAGCTGCTGGGGGATGGAGAGGGGGCTTCTTTAGGAGAAGCACTGCCGAGGTCACAATCCCCAAGGAGCTCCACACCCGTGTGTGACGTGACGCAGCGAGGGGGGAAATGTGGGGGAAATGGGAATGGGCTGCTTTGTCTGCCAGAAAACACAACCCTGGCACCAGAGACAAGCAGCCACCACGGTTCTTACTCCTGAACTCCCTCAGCAGCATCACCGAGCCAGCACGTGTTCCTGTTTCCACAGGTCCTGCCCCACGTTTTGTTACCCTGACCCTTTATTGCTCCCATTTAATTACAGGGTAATCACCTCGGTAGTTGATGTTCCTGTCAGTTGCTTTCCTTCCGAAGGAATATCCATGAGCAGCACAGAGACCTCAGACTCTCCACACGTCAGCTCACACCTATTTTTCATTTTGACGTGGTTTATAGCAAATGTCATTACGGGACCGCATGGAAGCTGCTGGTGACAGCGTGGCATTGTTCAATTAAAATTTTAGACACCTCTCCTAATTGTGTGTTTCAGCACTTCATATTCCGATGGACAGGCTGGTTCTCACCTTCCCCAGCTGTTTAAAAGGCAGGAAAACCTCTCTCCTCTCCTCTCCTCTCCTCTCCTCTCCTCTCCTCTCCTCCAAATGTGTTGAAGGTTGTGTTGAGTTTATTTTGCGAATGTGACAGAGCTGCACTCAAAACTTGCATGGGTTGACACAGGGCAAACCTTCCTCGTGACTCTGAGGGGTGGGGTAATTCACACACTGCTGGAAAACTGAAGAAATTTCAAGAAATTTCCCCCCAAAATGCTGATTTGGGAAAGTTATTATGGGTAAGGGCACATTTCAAACAGTGCTGTAATAATACCTTGGGCTGCTCTGCTGAAGTACTTAAAGATCATCCCAATTCTGAGGCTCTTTTTCTTTTTCCCCCAAATAGGTGTCATCTCTAAATATTGATAAATGGGTAGATAAGCAAAATAGATGCAGGATCCAAAATCTGATTGAATTATCTTGCTGAACAGAGGTAGCTGACCTTTTATAATGTATAAATACAAAGGAAATTTTTTTTTCTCGGAGTGTTTTTGGTTTTTTCGTGTCTGTGTTTGGACTTGAAGTTGGATTTTTTTCTTCCTTTAAGTAAAAGCTCAGATTTCCACAGAGTCTTTTTTTAGAATGCACCAGAAGAAAACATTTCAGAGTCCTGGAGGAGGAAAACTTTTACTGCTGAACCTTCATGGAACGACTGCCTTTGAATTACAGTGACTGTGAGTCAGCTGGAAAACCACACAAACACTTTAATGACACGAAGTTCATTTCTGGATGTCCTTGAAGGGTCTTTAACTTTGAAACCTTTTTTCTAAGCCGGGCAGGCAGGCTCAGGTCCTGTTCTGGGGAGAAGGATGAAAATACTAATTTTCCCTTTGAATTTTTTGCTGGATAAATGCAATCAGTTAGACTCTTGCTTGGAACTGAAGCAGGTTGTGCTTCCTTGAATAAGAAATATAAACCCAGCTGTATGGAAGCAATGCAATCCCATTATAATTATAAATGTATATTTTTTCACAGCCACCATGGAGAAGTTTTTCAAGCAAATGGAAAAATTCTATTTGTTTTTTACCCCTAAGCCAGAGCTCCATTTAATCCTTAAGACAGCAGGTGTGGGCAGGATGCCTCACTGGGGAATAGGCTTTGAATCTTGGATCTCTGTTTAGGACAACTTCATCTGTAAGCAGCAGCATGAATTCCCTCTCTGAAGCTGATCTGTGATGCTCAGCAGTTTGATTTTCCTCCCACTTCCACCAGGGACTGAGACTTTGTGGCGCCTCCCCAGCCCCTGCAGTGGCACTTTACAACACCAGGCTGTTTTAACATGCGGTGTGGAAATACATTTTCATGACGCACTATTCATTTTATGGGAGGAAAAAACCACCTGCTCAGCACCTCTGTGAGAAACCGGAATTAATGCTGCGGGGGGGGCGCTGGGTGAGTTTGGATGATGTGCAGCTTCAGGGCACCCTGAGAGTTCTGCGGGCTGCGAGGTAAATCCAGAGGTGCGGCAAAGCTGATACCAAACAGATCAAATCCCTCGTTCGCCTGATGGATCCACACAAAAACTTGGCAGAAACACCGGGAGAGGCCCTGGCACTGCTGCCAGTCCTCACCAGCACCTTCAACCCCAACCGCGGGGTCACTGAGGCCGGAAAAGACCTTTAATATCAAGTCCAACCATCAACCACTACCACCACCTTGTTCACCACTAAACCAAGTCCTCAAGTGCCACATCCACACATTTTTCAAACAAATCCAGGGCTGTGACTCCAGAGCTTCCCCGGGCACCCTGTTCCAACGCTTTGCAACCCTTTCCAGGGAGAAATTTTTCCTAATATTTAATCTAAACCTCCCCTGACACAACTGGAGGCCATTTCCTCCCTGCAAACACCAAGGATTTAAAGAAATACTTTACTGCCTGGCCTGATCTTTGGTTGAGTGAAACAGGAACAAGCATCTCTTGAAAAAATAATTAAATATCTTACAGTAAAATACCAGTTTGCAAAAATATTGCAAAGTGATTTCAATGTATGTGCAAACGAACACCTTTTTAAAAGTTACCATTTTAAGTGAAGATTTCTCTTTCTGGAGGTTTGGCAATATTTCTGGTACTAATGGGGGAGCTAAGGACACACATTAAATCTTTGCACACCTGTGTAGAATACAGCTGGATATTTATTTTCATGTTTTCTCATCTTCTCCTTAACCATTCTCTCCGTTCTTCCAACTGCTGTCTCCTCCTAATCACACCCATAATTTTTCCTTATACTGGATAAATTTTATTTCTTTTAAAAGTATCATCTATTCCAGCATTATAAAGCCCATATCGCCTTCCTCTTTTTTGATGTTCCATTAACCGGAATTATTTCTCATCTGGTAAAAAATTGTTATATTTTCAGGGCTTTTGTTGTCTCTGACTCATAGATGCCAAGATAAGATCTGAGATATTTCTGGGTTTTTTTCTTTTACTGGTTTCTTTTTTTATTGTGGCCTTTGGGTTGGAAAAAGAAATCTTCCTGTGTGGTGGAAAGGATCTGACTCATGTTCCTGCTCCTTAATAGACAATAATAATAATATTGCCTGTGGCCAGGATTTTCAAGACAGGTAAATTACACTCCCGGCTCCCATCAGCTTTCCTTGGATCCTTCCTGACCTTTGAAGAAACTTGAGCATGAATTAATTTTTATTTTCTTGCTTTGAGAGCATTACTCTCACAATAACCATTGCAGCCAGCAAGGCAAGAAGAAGTGGAAAGCAAATGTTTATTTAAAGAAAGGTGAGCGAGCGAGAGAGCAACAGGGCAGAGAACGTTTCCTCTGAGAGAAAAGAGCAACAGAAAAGATTAAAAAGAGCAGCAGCAGAAATTCTCAGAGCAGTCGGAATTATTACAGGATGAGGTCTAGAAAGAGAAGAAATATTCGCCTCAGTATGCATTTGGTGGGAAAAGCTAACAAGAATATCTCTGCAAAACTCTCCAAGAAGCTGAAAATATTTTGGAGGGAGGGGGATTTAAAGGTTTGCAGCCTCAACAGCAGCATTTGTTGGTTGTTAATTTGCTTGGGGGTCTTAAAGGTATTTTGTTCCTTGAATTCTCTAAGTTAACACCAGGCATTTTCATGAAAGATCAAGTTTAGCTCTGCAGTGTAGCATCAAAACTGTTGGTTGTGCTGTTGAGAGGCAAGACTGGAAGGTCTGAAAGAACCCTGTAAAACAAAATAAAATAAAATAAAAATAAAATAAAATAACATAATATCAAATAAAATAAAAATAATAAAATAAGAAAATAAAATAATATAAAATAATATAAAATAAAAGCATATAATATAATATTTTTATCCAATAACTATACTATTACATGTATATTTTAAAAAATAGTTTTCTTTTTAAAAAATAATAATAATAATATAGAGACTGATACCTGCTTTGGCCAGACTAAACTCGAGACAACTCTCCCCAGCAGCTTAAGGAAATCGAAACAGAAGTGAGAAACCTCCTGCACTGTCTTCATGTTTATCATGTTCGCCAAGGCAAGGCAGAGGAAGAAATAAATAAGGTGACTGCTCCGGGGAAATGTCTCTGGGAAAGATGTCATTGTCATTGGGACGATAAACGAGGAGGGCTGACGTGCAGGAGAAGAATTAGCAGAACTGCTCTTGACATTTATTAGGGAGAAAAGAGCTCCCAGCAGCTGCAGACAATGCAATACCTCAGCACACCAGAGGAACTGAGGATCTGGTAACCCCCAGTGGCAAAAAAAAAGGTGAGGATTTAAAAAAAAATGAAAAGTTTTCTGTTGCATTACGGAAATAAATCTCAAATTTCACCCGGTTACGTTTTGCGACTTGTTGTTACTTGCAAAATGTGTCTCGGGGAGAAGCAAGGGGAAGTCTCCAGCTGGAAAGCAGAACAAGCTGAGTGTGGCTTAGGGGCATCGTAGGTGACAAACTGCAGCATCAGCTCTGCAATACAACGCAGTTTGGAGCCTCCAGAGCCTTTTCCAGGCACAAAATGCTGTTCCCATGACTCTCAGAATTCACGTCTGCATTGGAGGGCTGAAGGGGATGGAGAAGTTCGGGGCTGGGGTCGGTTTTCCTGCTGCTCTTGGAGAGGTTTGGTTGTGCTCGTGTGTTTCTGGGTTATACTGGGCTGTCAGAGCTTGATAAGAACATCCTGTGAATGAGCAGAGATGGAGGGAAAATGATGGAAAAAACCCCTGGAATTTGACAGGTTCAGGTGTGAGTTCTGGCAAGTGACTGGTCTAAATATTCATAGGAAAAATGAGTATTTGATTACTTTTAAATTGAATCCTTAATCTCTGTGGACCTCTTACGTTCTGAGAGAAAGGGGCTTAGGAAGTATAAAATTACATATTCTTTTAAGCACTTAAAACTATTTAGAGAAAACATTTTCACTTAGGCACAGGAGGGGAAAAAAAAAAGTTTAGAAATAGGTACTGGTTCAATTTAAAGCAAAAAGAGAGAGCTTTGGAGACTGCAATTCATTTTATTCATGGAGGACTCGTTGAGATTTATATTGGAGCTCATAAAAGCCAGAACCAGTGTTCCAGCTTTTCCACCAGCCAGGGAGAAGCAGCGACTTCTTGGTTTGGGATTTACTTTAAGTGCCTGAAGTCTCAAAAAGGAAATTAAGTGCAGTGGAGCAGACAGTGCTGCTTTGGTCACCACTTCTGCACTCGTATTTCAGCCGCATTTGCCTCCTGAGCAGCTTTCCTTGGCAAATAGAAAAGTTTATGGCTACAAAATTCCTTGGAAAAGTTGCCTTTGTGCTCAACGACGGCAGGGATGGAAATTCAGGTCTCCTAACTCATTTGTGCAGGTTCTTGTTTCCACAAATCAAACAGCTGGGTGTGAAATGCCATCACCAGAAGCTTGGCAAATATTTGTGAATAACTGTTGTAACGCCAGTATAAATATTTGGCCTTTATTTTACCAAAATCTAAATGAGAGGCATCACCTCTCCCTGCTTTCGGAACTAAGGATATTTCCACAATTCCAGGGAAAAATCCCGTGTATTTTTATCATTTTGCGCTTCCTAGGAAGCCAATATGTGCTCTACATCCTCATCAGTTGCTGTTTGGGCTGGATTTTAGAGGAGGGAAACAAAAAAATCCAGATTTTCACATTTCTTTTTCGGGTCTGTGTTTTCCAGCCCCCCGATGCAAACCCCTGGGTTGAGGATGTATTTTCCTGGAGGATTTCTCTGTGAAAAGGAAAATGCTGGCTACACTGGGGAATGGAATACGTGGGGAAGGGATGCTTGGAAGCAGAAAATTCCAGCAATCAGTTCAGGTCAAGCCCTAGCCCCACCGGGGCTCTGGACAGCACAAGTGGTCCTGGCAAAAGGTCTCTCCCAGCTGCCCAATTTCCCAGGCAGATATATGGGAACCAAATGGACCTCATAAATATTTGTTTCCAAAAGCAGTTAATGACAGGCTACAGAGAAGCTCATGGAATTTTAATTTGATGGGACGTTATTCTGAGCTCTCCAGAAAGCACAGACACGAGGAGCCCGTGGAAAAGGAGTCCAGCACAGAACTTTTCTCCTCCGGGAGGAAACAAACAAACAAATGAACACGTGAACAAATAAAAACCCAAACAAAAAAGCCCCCAAAAAACCCAAACAAAACCCCAGATGTGGAGGATGAGCTGTAGATGTTAGTCAAGGTTTTTAATTTATGGGAAATAGCACACAGAGTAAAAACCTTTGCTTTGATGATATTACCAGAGCACCGGAGTGCAAATAGACTCTAATCCATTATGTTTTAAACTTATAAAATGTATTAGCCCCGAACTGTGATCTTTATTCCTGCCAAGCTCTCTTCTGAATTTATGGCACTTGTGCAATCATTATTCAGCCTGTATGGAATCATATATTTCTGTGAGTTAAACTGAGAAGCAGTTTGCTAATTAGCATTACAAGTGTTAATGAAATGAAAGATCACCTGAGTTGCAGGGAACAGAGAGACTCAATATCATCAGGCATTTGAGTCAGACTCAGCTACAACATCCTCTTCCTATTTTCTGAAATTCCCACTCCCAGAAGTCTCCAGAGTTTAGCAAGATCATAAAACGGGAGCAGCATTTCATGGAGTCCCTTTTAGTTAATATCTCTGTATTAAATGAGATCTTTCCTGCACAGGAAAGAAAATGATTGTTCTCTCTCCTAAGCCGACTGTGTAAAATGTTCTTCAATAAAATCCAAGAAATTAATATTCAATGATTTACAGTAAATCTCTTGAGCACAGGAGGTTTGCTCGAGACAGGAAAAGCAAACACTTATGGGGTACATTATTATGATGGCTTATGCTAATTAAATTGAAGCAGAAATCCTTAATTTATGCTTTACCATCAAGTGCAAAGGGGAAAATTCTTTCTTGGTTCAAGCTTTATCTTGTTAAGAAGATTTACCTCCTTATTTCCTAGAATAAAGAGCTATTTTTGAGACTCTACAGAGAAAGCAGAGGCTTGCAGGGCTTTTCTCCATGTTGCCATGACACTTTGGATCTCAACCTACAGTTCAATACAATAGCTGCAACTGGGTTAATTAGAACATTATCTCAAAGTACACAGGTATTGTACAAAAGAAGAAACATTCTCACTGAATATGCTGCTTAAGTCACCAATAAATGATTTCTTTTTTTTTAATTACATTTTTCTAATTATAATGAATAATTTATTTCTCCTGTGGACGCTTGACATTTAAATATTGCAACTCAAAAAATAAACCACCCAACGTCAGCTTAGGACAGGCGAAATTTTTCTGACCTTTCCGTTATTTTCCTTCCCTAAAATAATGAGAGAAAGAGAACGCCTATAATAAGGGATTATATTATTGTGGCTCATTAGTTGGTTCCGAATTCAAAGGCCTTAATGAAAACCCCATGCAGATGTGGTGCTTAGGAACAGGGTGCAGGGGTGGACCTGCAGTGCTGGGTTAATGGGTGGACCTGTTGATCTCAGAGGTCTTCTCCAACCTTAGGGCCTCTCTGATTCAAATAAACAAAGCTTTTAGTCTGCACACACATAAAATGACAGCCAGGTGTAGACTAAAAAATACAAGAAATTAGGAATAAATACGATTAACCTGATGAGATGGGGCATGAGGCCAGCATGAGCCAGCTTCTCTTCTTATTGGTTTCAGGATAATTAAGAAAAGAAAAGCTTTAAGGAGAAAAATGAAATATTGATTCATTTTCTAAAACTCAGCTGAAGCACAGAAGGAAACGGTACCAGGAGGTGTGGATGAAACGCAGCTCTGTGAGAATCCACGGGAATTTGGTCACTGATGTCAGGAGAGGCAGATCCAGGCAAACTGTTGACTTTAAACCATCGAAGTTCTGAGGTAAACCCTCATCCCCCTAAACCTGCCGTGTCTGGCTGCTCCCAAGTGACACCGGTGGCGCTCAGCCCACGTGGGTGCCAAACCCTCTGCCCCAGGACGCGACCAGCCAAGGCTCCAGCCTGCCCCAGGAAGCAGAAAATTCCTGTTCTGCAGCCTCCAGAACACATCTGAGTCCGGTTCCCGTTCCTGGAGAGCTGCACACGCTGGACAAACCTGCTGTGGGCGGTGACTTCCCAACACAAGTCTCATGAATGTCACCGCTGCCGCCGGGAAATACCAAATGCCAACATTCTCATAATTTATTTCCGCCTGTTTGGCAGGCAGGGACTTTTGGAGGGCAGAACTCTAAATCGGAACATTTGTTTCTGCCATTTTGTGTCTCACATTTGTTCCCATTCCCCACCCCGTTTATCAATCATTTTCGCTAATCAGTGCTGCCCGTATTTATCTTCCATAATCGCCAACTCTCTTCTTGCCACATCTCAAAGATAAGAAAGGTGCTGTCAGATATTATGCAAACTAGGAACAGCTCTGGGGTGAAAAGATGGAAGGCCAGTCCCCAGGAAATGACTGCAAAACTCCCTTAACTACAGGAAAATGATGTTTTCACTGATGAGAAAAGTTGTCAACCAGGAGCTCAGCTGAGCACATGGGGATAACTCACCCAAGAGCCAGTTTTGGTACTTTTAGCTTCCAGGATGTTTCCCCAAAATCAACGAGCACAGTTCACATTTCAAAGGAATTTGATTTGATATTTACACCAGTTCAAAGCTCTCAAGTCCATTCTTTTTTTTTTTTTGGTCTTATTTCTTCATTGCTATGCAAAGGACGATGTTTCTTATAACCCAATTCCTTGTTTCTGTGAAGCAATTACAAGTTTGCTGACCTGGCACTTCAGGGATATCTGACACAAGTTAGAAACAAACTCAAAGATAAACACAAATGCACGTAATTTTCACCTAGCACAAAATTCTCATTTCATACAGAGCAAGTGCACCACTAAATTCCAACTGGAGCCCCAAGAAGTTATTGTACACTGTGAAGAGCCTTGAGGACTAACAGAGCAAATTATTTCAGACCGTGGGGAGAAGCATTTTTATTGAAACGAGGACTTTAGGTTTCTTCATTTAAAGAAGGAGGGAAAATTAAATGAAATATTTTTTTAAGATTTGTCTAGGATGCCTGCATTTAGAAGAGATCTTCCATGGCCTGTTACTTCACGGCTGTGCCATGCAACTCCTCCTAGCACCAAGCATGATTCAAACTCCTCATTTTCTGTGTCTGTTTCTTCATTTATCCTGTTCCACTGTTTCCCTGTTCAGTGGAGCCTGTCCCACGCATTCACAGGATATGTGTGTGCAAGTGTATCCTACACAACACAGCACAGGGCGTTACTTGAGTGAATCACAGAAGAAAAATTAAAGTTAAAATCTCCTTCCTGCGCTTAATCAAGCAACAGAGCCGTAATCAGTCGGGAGAGGCTGGCAAGCTGCCGAGGCAGGCACTTCCCATCTCAACCTGAAGCATTTTGTTCTCTCAGCAGCTTTCAGCTGCCCACCCGGAGAGCCAAAACCATCACAGTCACCTCAAGTTTGAACTCAAAGTAGCACGGGTCTTACAGCTGAAACTCTTTAAAACAAGTAAACAAGGGAAAAATCTTATACTGCGCTTGCCAAGGCAGTGAAATCAGCAGGGAAGACAAGGATATGATGGAAAAATATGGCTGTGGGGAGATTCATAAAGACGAAAGAGAGCAAAATGTTGATTTTCCAAAGTGGCTGCTTCGTTCTCTTCTGCTTTCACTACATTTGAACAAAATCTACCGCCTCTTCTTGCAGGCAGCTCTGGCTGCTGCTGCCAACCCAGATTGCCATCACTGGGATGGCAAGAGATTACGTGGAAGTCTTTCACCTTTCCCTATGTCTGCTCATGCTCATTTTCAAAGCCGCCCTATCAGAGGTGAGAAAGAAAATCGTCACCTCAGCCAGCGCCTTGTCTCCCTCTTCTCTCTTCCTGCCGCTCTCCCCCGGCCCTTTCTCACCTTTTTCCTTCTCTCCAGCCAAACCCTGCTCGTTCCCCTGAAGAACCTGACAAACTGCAACCCCCTCAGCCCACGGCAGGAATATCTTCTGCCACTCGAGATCTGGGAACCATCAGAAATTATCTTGCCTGTTTATACTGCACATTCTTCACTGGGGAAATCATCCACTTGTACCGTGCCTGGTGCAAATGGAGACCTGTTCCCCAGGGGGCTTTTGGCAAGAATGGAAAAAGGAAAATCCACTTGTGCGTCCCTGAGAGTTGGTGACATCCTTGGAAGGGGTGAATTTTTTTTTTTATTGGTTTTTCCCAACCTCCAGCTGATTTCTCCTGCACTGTCTCTTCATAATGTCACCGATCACTCCCTGCAGGTCTTTTGCTGCTAATAATCCAGCAGCTCCATCCTCCACAGAGCTGCCTCCTCCCCTAGAGACACTTCCCTCACCCTGCTACTCTTTGGGGAATTAATGAGGAGCAAAGGACGGAATGGTTCCCAGGACAGGGGAGATGCAAAGGACAGGGGCAGAGGAAGAGAAGACAGAGCCCTAAACCCCACCAACCCTGAATTATCAGCAGCAGCAGCAACAGCAGCAGAAATCTGGGTGTGGAAATGGAAATCTGGCAATGCACCTCCCCAGCCCAGTCCCTGGTTTTACAGCATTTTAGACACCCAACCTCAGCCTATCAAAATACAGCAAATTTCAAAGTCATTTATAGCAAATACTTCATTAAGAAACAGGAATATTTAACCCCACCAAGGTGATAATGTGGCTTTTTACCAGGATATCAAAAGCAATTTCCATTTTCTTCCGGCAAATAACAATTTCTTCTTTGTCTTACAACTAGTAATGGATATGACTTTCCAAATTGAGGTTTCTGTCCACCAATTCTCCAAAATTCTGTGTTTCCTACAAAGCTGTAGAGTAAGTCACAGGTTCTTCACAATTGTAGTCACCTACAACACCTTTGAAGAGATGTCAACGTTCTCGGGCAGATTTTTTGATCCCTGGTTACTCAGCCCCATCTATTTGTGTTAAAAAACCTTTTTGTTATATTTATTATATCTTGTTTATATGCATTAAATCAGTATAAAGCCATTCATTGTTACTTACAGGAGCACTTCATATTTTTTCTTGAATACTCTTTAATTCACTGATGCAATGCAGCAATTATTGATTTATTTCCCCCCCCTAAATTTAGTAGCAGCAAATGTTACTTCATTAGTGTATCCACCTAGGGCTTTCTTCACAATAAATTCTGCATAAAGGCTGCAGCCAGGATACACAAAGGATTTTTATTTATACCAGGGTTCCACCCAGAGGCAATAAAAAGCACCGGGGTCTTCTGAGAATTGCCTAGATTTTGTTCCCCAATTTTTCCTAAGGTTTGTTCCCCCCCCAGTCCCAGCTCACTTAGAGCTTAAAATTAAGTGCAGCCTTTAGATGGAGGCGTAAAAATGGTTAAAAGTGGAATTAGAGAGGGAGAAATCCGAGCAAGGAATAAAATTCTCACCATCAGTTCATTGCTTCCTGACCTATCACTTGTTCCTTGTGAGTTTTATGTGGGGACTGATTTATGGGGCAGAGCAGTCACCGTGGCAGAAAGAAACCTGTCCTTAAAGCTGGGGACAGCCTCTGTCTGCGGCAGCAACGTGCAGCAGGAATAAAGCTTGAGTACAGACTTCTTGGCTTTAAAGGTTTATATTTAAATAAATAAATAAATAAATAAGGAAAATCAAAACCCGTTCAGAACACAAACAAGAGGAACAAACCTTGAAGCATTTGGCAAAGCCATTAAAAAAACCCCATAAACCTCTACTCGTTAAAAGTTACCTCTGCCCTGTGAACACAGTTTGTTGCATGTCAGTACTGGGAAAAGGGAAATTAGTTAATCTTTGTGGGTATTAGAGTAAAAATAGATATTTTAAGAGGTATTTGGCTCCTTATGGGAAGAACAGAAATGTTTAGAGAGCAAATTTAGGGGAAAGGCTTTGACTGCACACCAGGAGGCAGCGCAGGTTCCAACAGCAAAGCCTTCCCCAAGTCACAAAGGGTTAAATTGAAACAAATTAATTCATAATTTAGGGTTTTTTTCACCCAGGACTATTTTATTTCATTTAAAACAGGGAATTGAGATTATGCTATTCCTCTATAAATTTTAAGCTACCTTCTAGCCAGAGACTTTGGGAGTTTGGGTGCCCATGAGCAATATCTGGGGACCCAGGCGGACACGAGCGCTCGGGCGCTGTCAGCTGGTACAGAAACCCAGACCATAAATCACTAAACTGAGATTTTTAGCTCTGCTAAGATAACAGGATGGATTTCATTATCCAAGGCCTGCTCAGGGGAAGAGCCTTAATGGCTTCACTGAGCTCAGTAGGAAGGGACAGGCTCTGAAAGCAAAGGAAACCTCTGATGGCTTTAAGTGCTTTAATTTTTATCCCACAAACAATTCCAATGAGACGAGCTATGTAATAGCTTTTTTATGATAATTATGTCTATTTGTTTGGTCTTTTACCAGATCATTAAAGCTACTGAGGTTGCTGGAGAGCCATTTTTTTTTTCTTTCTTGAAATGTTTTAACTGTTCTTATTTGATTACTGGGGTTTAGTGATGATAAAGATTTATAAGCAGCCAAGAAAAGTTATTTTTAAAAAGCTTTTCTTCTGAATATAAACAGTCCCTTCCTCTGGAAATAGCTTCAGTGACAGTTTTTGCTTTATTAAAAAGAAGAAAACAACACAAGAGAAAATAGAAAATATTTATCTAGAAAATATTATCTAGAAAATATCACAAAGAAAAATAAGGTTTTTTCCCCCCACAATATTACAGGAAACTGGGGAAGGCAAGAAGGAAGAAAAACATTTTAGCAATCAGGTCTGGCACAAATTCAAGCATAAATTTGCTTCACGCATTGGGAATGCAGGGTCAGGTCCCAGGGATGAAATTAAGAATAAGTTTGTTCTGCCCTAAAATTTAGCTCCCTTGGCATGGGATTGGTGTTGCAAAGCCATGGGATGGGGTGGGTGGAGAAGGGGAAGGGATGGAAAGATACAGACAAATAAAAATTCTTCCAGCAGAACTCTGAACTCAACTTTTAAACCCCATCTCCAACAGAACACAGTCCAAGGGCTGCTTCAGAGAAATCAACCTCTGAGACACCTTCTAGAGCAAGAATTTCACCCTTTGACAGCCTGAGGAATCAAAATATGACAGAAAAATACCAGTTTAGTGGCACACTGACTGATTTAAACACACAATTTGAGGTTTTTCTAATTTTTTTCTGAGTCTGAGCAGTTTTGTGCGGCTCGCTGGGTCCAACAAGAGCCACACGCACTGAGATTCTCAGGAATTTCATTGCAATCCCGTGCACACATCCCTGCGGGTTTGGCGCCAATTACTCCACCATCACTTCGATGTTATTTATTGGACCTGCTTAACCTTTGTATTTCCTGATAGGTTTTTAAAGTGGTTTTACAGGCACTGCTCAGTGTACTTTGCATCCTGTGTATTTCAGACACAGCAGTGGCAGATTTAACAGGCATTTCCATAATTCTTCAAGGTGTAAGCCGAGCTTCCATCCAGAGCCATTAAATATCATCTATCTGCACATGACTCTCTTATTTTCCAAAGTCTCAACCACATCTATCTGCAATTTGATTTTCGGGTAGCAGAAGATCCTATCATTCATTGCCTTGCATCAAAACTTTTATTTGCATTTTTAATGCCGCAGATTTTTCAGAAATTAATGCATTTAAAATACAGCAGGTTTTAGGTCACGGTTGTTAAAAAAGGAACATGTCTTTTGGGGGGGGTTTTGGTGAGGTTTTTTTATACAGAAATATTGTATATGATCAGTTATTTCTTAAATGAGGTGACTTTTCAGGGTCTGATTGCCAGAATCACAGGACTCTGCTTTGGTTTGACACAGCTCTGGATCAAACACCCGAAATTTATCCTCTGCTCAAACACAAACCATGCCATGAAAGGCAGTCCCACACAAAATGTTCATCTGAAAAACTGCTGTTGATTTTTTCCTCTATTGCCTTCATAAAAAAGCCCAAGTATCAGTCAGTAAAAGCAGCAAGATATTTTTTTCTCTGGTTCTTTTTAATAAAAACCAGAAGCTCTTGAGAACTAGAGGAACACCAATGTTTACCCCTACTGTGACTCAAAAAGAAAAATATTCAACTTCACGGAATTAATTGTCCTTAGAAAATAAAAAGGTTTTAGTACAGAGAGTAAAAAACAGCCGCTGTACAAACCAGGATGAAATTATTATCATTATTATAATTATAATTGTCATTATTATTATTATTATTATTACTATACTGCAATTTGAGTTTGGCATGGCTGCACCACCCTGCTGACACTGCTCCTCTTTGTGGTGCCACCAAGGGAAACTCCTGGATGATCCCGACAGTCATGAGCTCCTTCAGCCTCCCTACACTCTGACTGAAAAATCCACAATTCTTCCCAAAGCCCCATCCTTAAAGAAGAAAATAAAATCATATCTGCTACTGCTTTGGCAGATCTGCTGCAAAGCCCATGGCTTTCCAGTTGAGCTTCCCAAGGCTTTTATAGAGAATTTGAGAAAATTTGGGAAGTATGTGAAAAGCACAGAAATTAAATATAACTCGGTGTTGACCCAATACTGTAATGAAATCAAATTTAAAAGGAAAAAACCCACAAATAACCCAAAACCGAAAATCTCTAAAAAACCACAACACAACCAACCAAAAAACACACACCCCCCCATAAAAAAAGCAAATAAAAAACCCTCAAAATGTAAGTTCTGGTGCATGGAATCTTTCACCAATATGTTTTCATTTGTTTTGTGTTACTTTTTTTCAGAATTTGGCTGAAACAACCTATCCTGTATACCTCGGGGAAAGATCTGGAATGTGAAATAACAGTCTATATCCGGGCATTAACTTTAGACTTTCTAAATTACCCCTCCCTACAGGAATTTTATTAGGTTAGAATTAATTACTGACAAAAAAACACACTCGAGATCAAGAGCCAGGACTGTGGAACTCATTTCAATCTCCAGGCAGGTGTGCAGGATTTCCAAGAGATGCTCAGATCCTTTCAGTGCCCCAGGAAACCGCCCACGGAAAAAGGTCCAGGGCTGCTTTCAGTTCAAAAGTCTGTGAAGGGGGAGAAAGTAGGAATTAATTTAAACAGAATAGAAGGGAAAGAAACAACCAAGCTGTGCTCCAAGCTGCAGCACTTCCACTCGGACACCAAAACCGGCTCATGGCAGCCTCACCTCACACACCTGAGCAAAGCAAACCAGCCCATGGAATCTGCTCTTGCTGGGGGTTATAAAGATGTTTCATCTTTACAGCAGCTGCTGAATCTCTTTTGGACCCGAGAGGCTGGAACGGCAAAATTTGATTTCTGCAGGAAGGGCCATCAGTGCTGAGAGGGGTGATGAGGAAAAGGTGCTCGGACTGCACGGGAGGGGAGGAGATTTGGCATGTTTGAGACCCAACCCCAGCACAGACACAAGATTTGGGTTCCACCGGATGTGCCAGGCCAGAATCCAACCCCTATTATCTCCCCTGCGGGAATAAACATCTGGATTTTTCCTGCACTCCTCCAAACTCTAACAATTTACACTATTTTCAGGTTTTTCATGTAAAAGAGCGAGAGCTGCAGTGCCCCAGAACTGGCTGGACTCAGAGCTCTTGCCCCTAATGCCATTTTGGCAGCAAGGGATCAATGAACACCACGCGTGCTGACAAAGGGATGGCTAGTGATGAGTGGAAAAAGAAATGACTTTTTTGGTTCTGCAGGATTCTTCACTGGAAAACTGCGTGTGCCAGTGCTGGCACGTATTTCACATCTTTAATGTTCGCCCCTGTTTGCCGTTATAAAGCAAATATTTGTCAAATCCCTGGACTCTGAAGTTTCCCAGGGCTTCGGGCAGAGATTTCTCTGCTGCCTCTCTGATGTGTCAGAGGAGGCTGCAGGAATTCAGAGCAGAAAATGGGAGGCCAGGCCAAGGTGGAAAAGGAAAAGGATCTGAAGAGTTTAAATCGAACCTGAGGCAAGGACTGGCTCGATCAGCAGGTCCGTGGGCATCCCCTGGAGCGACTGAAGGGGGCACAGCGGGGTTTGGAGGCACCTCCCAGGCTGGGGCAGGGTCTGCTCCCTCGGGAGGTCACTCAGAAGGGGATGGAAAGGGCAGATTTTTGTCTAATTCTATAAATCTCAGAATGGCTTAGGTTGAATGGACTCGGAGATCGCCAATTCCAACATCCCCACCGTGGGCAGGGACGCTTTTGGCTGGTTGGGCGTTTCCATCTGGCCACAGACCATCAAACATCACACGGTGCCTTCCCCCACCACCTCTCTGCACCCCAAAACTCCAATTTCCCAGCACATCACCTGTGCAGCACCATCACGGATGACTCCCGTGTCACCAGAGGGTCGGTTACGATCCTAAAATGTCAAACCACGTTTATTTTATTGTTTGCTTATGGCCGAGGTTCAGAAGTGAAACAAGGAAATTCGAAGCCAAATCAAAAATTTGGAAACTCCCCACTCCTTTTGTTATTAAAAATGTCCAGTTGGTTTTCAAACCAACACTTTATTGACTTCAGCAAGTTCTGCTCTGGGCATTGATGTGGCTGAAAATACTTCAAAAGTCAGAGCTGTCTCCATTTACTATTTTGTTTCCTTTTCCACAAAAGTGTTTTGTCATTTTCGGTTTCCTCACTTGTTTGCTTACAGTAAAGGCAGGGGGTGGGAGCCAGATTTCATTTAATAACAACAAAATTAATAAACAAAGAAAAGATCATGGAGAGAGAAGATGTAAAAAACTAAAAAATTTTAAAAACCCATGTGTCAAATGATTCAAAAATGTAGATTTACACAACCTTGAGAACAAAACGTTTAAATTTATAATTACACAAAAGAGAATTAGAAATTAAATGAATTACCAAGATGGCTCCAATTGTTTGCCAGTATTTCCTGCTTTATTCCACTTAGCCATAACTTTATAATTTGACTTTTTTCTTTCCACCACTCATTCCGAGACAATGTCAGCGTTGAGTCCATAAGCATTTTGAGAATTAATTAAAATGTCATGAAATACTTCTTTCATTAGCATATATATGGTCATAAAAATAATTATAATTACTTCTTAGAGGTGGAGGAGAGTTAAGTTTGATTGATGGAATTAATGAAAACGGGGACAGCTCCACCATACTAAATAGCAGAAACTTGGAGTATTAACTATCTACTACGTGAAGTTCTAATAATTAGAGCAAGAGCTAAAAAGATTAGTATTCAAAAAGAATAATGTACCTTAGAGCCTAAAATACCCATTGCAAATCATGAATGTATTTTCAACTGTTTATAACATCCTCAGAAGAAAAATATCATTTTGATTAACTTCCAAAGGCTCCTAGATTAATAGGTATTTGCAGTCTAACAGAGTACAATCAATCCCTCTAATCTTGTTATCAGATGCTAAACACTTGGGTGACCTGATTTAAGTGCTGTGATTTTAAGGAAGTAATAATGGATAATAGTTTCCAAATGCCTGCTAAGGATTTGCAAGCTGTATAATACACCCAAAGAAATGCAAATAAATGGCATTAAAAGAAACATTGTAATTAGCAGCCCAACGCACAGAAGCTGCTGGTGCAGCCATAAGCAACCTGATCTTATTTCAGTTGTGCTGCTTTTGATGCAGTCTCCCTTAAAGACCTGCAGCGCTGGAGTGATGGTCTGGGCAGCCCAGGTGAGCATCCAAAGCACCCAAAACCACAATTAAGTAGCACCAAACTCCCTCTGCAGGGCCCAGGCCGTGAGCAGCCCCCTTGGGGAGGTGGAAGTGGCCAAAGAACAATTTTTCATGCAGAAGCAATTCTATTTTTAATATATTTAATTCCTTTGTCACTCACACTCCCCCATTACTGTAAGTCATTTCCAGATGGCAGGTGGCTGATTTTTAATTTTTTTTTTTTTAAGAGCGACTGCCAAGTTTGTGAAGAATTATTTTGCAGAAGCATGAACTGCATTTAAAGGTCTTTTCTTTTTTTATGAGACATTTCTAATCTCACATATTTCCCCTCCTCTAATCACACAAACAGTTTAGGCTAAAAAAAGCACTCCCTGGTAGGAAGGAGAGGGAGGGAGTGGGGACCCACAGCTGTGCCTGCTGCTGCCAGGGAGTTTGTTTTCCACTCTTGCATCGACAGAGATGCTCCGACAATTGTGGTGCCAGATTCTCACAAACGCCGTGTTTTGCAAACTGCCAAATTAACGAGGGAAAGTCCTGGCTTTCAAGCATTATGTTTTAAATATTTCCCTTTATTTTTCTACTGAGGGACCATATGGTGGAAGGCAACACATTTCAAATGCTCTGTGATGCCAGGGAAGGATCACTCTGTCAGCAGGGGAATGTGCAGCTTGGGATTATTGGTCAGCAGGGAGAGACTTCCACTAAACCGTGGAAATTCCTGCAGTGTCTCGTCGCAAAAATTGCATTCCCTTGAGCCACGGTCCTCGTGCTGGCACTTGGAGGGGTGAAATTTTATTTTCCCACTCCCAGACTGGGTTCACAATTCCTCGTAGCTAAACTGCACTTTTACTTCAGTAGGACGGAGTTATCTTCAGTGAATAAAGGAATGAGATGGACCTGGAATGGAGCGTTGCTATTTCCACGTCAAACAGCAGCCAGAGGACAATGACAGAGTCCCAGGGTCTGTCCTAGGGTTCATTCTGACTTAAACATTCCCTGATTCCATGGGGAATCTGCGGTGTAGGGAGTGCTGACTCATTCAAGGGATTGCTTGCAGCTGAGCTCAAAGGATGACTGGAGAATTCTTCCTCATGCCAAAGACATCTCTGCAGCACTTCGCTGTCCCCGAGCTGGATCTTCACCTCCGTCTGCTGCCTTCCACGAGGGCAGGAGCGTCCTTCAGCATGGATCTGTTCCTGCACGGGCTGGAGCTCCTTTCCCTGCGGGATAGCCCAGCCTGTACGGGGGGACTCCCGCAATTTATATTAATTTATTTCTCTTTCTGCGTTCCATGGCCGGTGCCTTAAACCCAGGAGTTCCTTCCCTTCACACAATTGTGCTCCCGCTGCGAGTTGAGAGCGGGGCTTTCATCAATTATTCACCGCTCTGAAGATGTAAGAACTTATCTCAGGGCAGATTTGTGTTTCTCCTCGCTCCCCAGGAGCAGGAGTTGGGAATCTTGTGCACCTCAGCCGGGAGCAGATGGGAGCTCCCTTCACTTTTAGGGAAGGAAAAATCCACCTCCAGCAAACCCTCCCTGCATGTGGGAATGAGGACCTCCAGTTCAGCAGCATCCCGGGCTCATAAATAGGGATGCTGAGAGAGACTGACATTTTTCAAGTAGAACTGTCAGAATTATTTCGTATTAACTTTACCTTTCTTTATTCCTATTCATATTTAATCATTCTCCTTAGAGGGTTCCTACCTTGAAAATTAAGGAGGAGAAATGTAGGTATAGAAATGAACTGATTTTTTTTTTAAATGAACACTTTGCATTTCCATCTCTTTGGTTTTCGCTCCCAATCTCAGCTTGGTTGGAGTTGCTCAAACAGAGACATTTAAAAGGTTTTTATATGATGTTGCTTTCAAATTAAAAAATCCTTTATGGAATGAGGTAGATTATTTAAATTTGGCATAAAAAATGATGCATTTATTAGCATGCCATGAGTTAGATTTTCCAAAATCTCTCAAACCTCCTACAAAACTTTTTCCTAATATCACCACCGATAAACCTTTCACTATGTCAGAGGAATAAGGCTAAATTCAAGCTTTTCTGATAATCCTAAATAATGCTGTGATCCCACTGTTTATCTTTGAAAGTATTTACCATGAAATAAGATGAGTAAGGCTCGGAAGAATAGAACTATGTTTCTTAATTTAAAATAAATTTGGGTTTTTTCCCTAATTCTCTGCTTGTTTCTCCATCCTAGGGAAAACAAACCTGGAAACAACAAAGTCCCCAAAATGGTCCATATAAGTACAACTTATCCTATTGAGATTTCTACAGAAAATCATTAAAAACTAACACCGACTATAAAAAAAATTAAAGGTCTAAGGAGATTATGAATAAAAGCTATTGCTGACTTTGTTTTTAATGAGATACCGAAAGCATTTTCATTCCTACCCATATTTTTACTCACATTTAATGTAGCCCAAGTTATTTTCAAACTAACTCTGTTAAACAGGATGAAAACCTCATATCTCCTGCCAGTTTAGAAATATGCAGGTGCTTGCATCTTTCAGAGCCTTTGTGAATATTGTACAACTTTCAAGTCTAACCTACTTTTCCTTCTTATTTCTTTTTTCCTGGAAATGTTCTATAGTCCCTTATGAATGTTGCAAAAGATTCACAAATTCTGAGTGCTGCATAAAGTGGCAAAAATTAACATCTCCAAGAATGTCATTGAGATGGGCAGACGTCTCCCCCCAGCCCCAGTAGGCTCGACTTTGATGAGACAGGCTTTAAAAGGAATTTTTAAACCTCTCCAAACCTATAGGAAAAACATAATTCCAGTGATGAATTTGCTGCAAAGTTACTTCTTCTCCTGTGGATCAAAACACGCTGGAATAGACTGAAAAACCCTGCTTTATACCCCATTAGGTTTATTGTGCTCTGCCTGAAGTTTTGTGTTTCCCAAACGGCTGAGGGGAGGAATTCTTTGGATAATACTGGGCTTTGGGTTTTTAGCTTTCTCCTGTCTCCAGCCAAGTAAATAAAGCCGTAAATAAAACTTTGAGTGGGTGGAGATCTGTTGTATTGCACAAATCCAGACGGGGTGTGGAGCACACAGAGTTTTTTGACTGCGTTGGGAGGGGGCAGCTGCTTCTGATGCGCTGAGAACCAGGGCTCTGCTCCATTCACACCTTCTAACGCAGCTGAATTAAAAAAGAACTTGTAAAATGGAGAGAAATTGTGGCTGCCTCATCCCCAGAAGTGTCCAGGGCCAGGGCGGAGGGACTTGGAGCAACCTGGGATAGTGGAAGGTGTCCCTGCCCACAGGAAGGGTGGAATGGGATGAGCTTTAATGTCCCTTCCAACCCAAACCATTCCATGATTCCATGAGTTGAAAAATACCCATTATTACCTTTCAACTCTTGAAGGAGAACACGACAAAATTCTATCCCTATTACAGAATTTGATGGGGTGAGATAGGAAAGCCCCAGAAGGGCAAACCAGTCCCACTGAATCCTGCAGAGGTTGAACTCGTGCATCTCAGAACTGCACCTGGCCACTCAGAAGAATAAAAGCAATCCTTCAAATGAAAGCAATAAATCTCCCAGCAAAATCCCATCATAAAAATCTACTTTGCTTATAAAAACACAAAGAATGTTCCTGTCCAAAGATCTGGTGACAAATGGGGGGGGGNNGGGGGGGGGGGGGGGGAACATTCATAGCTTCAGAGTACCTGACATTTAATTACCAGAGGCTGCTGCTCACAGAAGATGTACAGCAAACTGCGTGGCCTTGGCTGCAGTACATGAAACTATTATGTTATCAAAGATTTATTTCTTAGAAGTGCATCAATCCCAGCTAAAAGAAGCCTAAAGTAGCCCATGGTACAATCCATGTCTGACAGGTGGCTTAATGGTGTTACTGCAGAAAATAACAGGCTTTTGGGGCTCTAACAAGTCCAGCATTTCCTGCTCGTGAGCACTCAGAATGTGACAAGTCATTAACTTCAGCCTCTGTTCCTTCACTGAATATTCCCCCTCCAAAGACGAGCTTCTCCTTTCAAAGGCAACCAGCACTTAGGGCCAAACTCCAGACTAAAATTTCCCAGTCCTCCCTCAGAAGTGCAAGGTGTCCCCATTTATACAAAGAGAGCCATAAAGTAAAAGTTTAGGAGTGAAATATCAAGCTTTTTCCTTCAAAAAAAAAAAAAATCAAAAGTAATTGCTTATTTTTCTTTACAGGATAGAAGGTCAAAGAAGTGAAAAAATTGTTTCCCTAAATTAAAATGCAGGAACATGGGAGCTGTGATTTCCTGCTTTAGAGGAAGCATTGGGACTTTAACCATGGCACTTTTATAACTTCTATTGAGAATTTACATCCAAGTAGCAAGACCTTGAACACCAGAATTTTGCCAAAGACTTGAAAGAGATGGCTGCCTCTTGTTCTGGCCATGATACTCAATTGGTAAAGCAATTATTTTCCTTCATTCCTATTAAAAAAACCCAAATGATAAACTTTTATTTGCATTTTCTACCTTAACATCACTTTTTTTATTAACTCACCCAGATACAAGATTGTGCTATAAAGCATTGACACACACAAGAGAAAAAAAAAAACAAACCCAAACATGAAACTCCAGGTTATGACACACAGAGTCTTTGCTAAAAAATAAGCAGACTCTTTTTTTGGGCCACTGCTCCGGGATATATATTTTTACTCAACATCTTTGATTATGCTGCCACCAGCAGCTTTTAAGACATAAAAAGGCAAATGACAGGTGCTGTCAGTGACTCGAACAAAAGCTGTGGAAATTCACTGAGCGTGTAATACGGTGGATTTTAGCAAAGCTAAAAACCCACGGCAGCTTTGACTAACTTGATCTTTCAGGAAGCTGTTTGAGGGAGAGAGGCACAAAATAATGAATTGGATGGAGCGTTACATAACAAAGAACTCCTCGGGGTCTTGTCTGCTGCCTTATCTCATAAATTGTAATGATTTTCATGTTAGATCAAAGAAGAGCATAAAACAAAATTGAGATGAAAACAACTATTCATTGCCCTCGAGTGTATAGCTTTTGTTTTAAGACACTCATAAGCAGCACCGTGGAAGGTATTTCTTTCTCTACACAAATCACTGCTCTGTAATCTTCCCTGTGACAGCAGGAGCAGCTCCGCTGGAGGAGGCACAAACCTCTCAAAGCAGCTCCATCCGACTTCCCTCTCCGCTTACGGGCAGCCAGGTGGAGCCATTAGTCCCTACTGGATTTATTTTTCATTTTTGGGGGGAAAGGGGGGAAAGAAAGGAAGATTTTCACCCCAATAAAAACAGTAGAAAAAACACGCCTGGGGATTTGGAAACCAAAACACGTGGCGGTGAGAGCTTGCACAAGAAAGAGGGGCAGGAACAGATCAAAGTTCTTGTAGGCAGCAAGAGAAATGTTTGCTGCCGTGGGCGTTCCCAGGAGATCCTGGGCTTGGGGAGAGCGCCATGGAGCAAGGACACACGGAAAGGTTTTCCCCCCTCTCAGGTTTTAGGGCATTAAAAGAACTTTATGGGAAGTAGAAGAATAATCCTGGTGCCACCTGGCTTATAGAGCACCACCACGCCTGGCTTGCCGGTTCTGGGATGTTCCCGTTTATCTCCGGAAACAGCAATTTCTGAAGACTAATTTATGTCTAGAAGAACAGTTACATCAGAAACACACCATCATTTCCTGAGGAAACATTTTCAGCAGAGATTAATCCTACCAAAATTCAAATATTGGTAAATTTTACAGGCCGGAAAGGGCAGCTTTATTTATCAAGTTGTATTAAGTAGGAATGGAGAGAGTTCTTATCCCTGTGTATGAGCTCCAAGCAGGATACAAAACAACACTGAAATCAGATCCAATTAAAAGGAACTTTTAAAAGCTCAAGTCTAGGATGTTCCTTTTCACTAACACCATAATTGTGTATTAACAACAACATAACTATTAAATCTTATTTATAATTAAATTCATCACACCAGGATACAGTGATAAGGAGAGGTGATTGTAAGGAATTATCTACTAAAAAAAAAAAATCAGAAATTATTTTTCAAACTTGAAGACAAGTAAATTTTTCGCCTCCTTCATGCTTTATGAATGAATTAATTCACAAAAAAATTCTTAATGGAGAAATGCTTTATTATAGTTCAGGGATAAAAATCTCATGAAACCTAAAATGAAAATGCTGTTTATCAGAAATGGAAAAATAATCGTTTGTCAAAGTCAGCTTCATCTTCAATTCATTAAATATTCACTAGCAGATCGCCAGTCTTTTAAATTTGTTATTTGGACAGACGCAATATTCCTTCTTTCCAAAGTATTGTGCTGATCGATCACCCCAGTGATCCTCACTTTGGACCTGCCTGGGATCCTCCAGCTGTGGAAAATCCCATTTCATTCCTGTCGTTTCCCTTCCTGGAGCAGATGAATCTCATTCTCTAAACCAGGAGCTCTTGGTGTTGTCTCCAGGGCTTTGAAACACTCGGGGAGGGTTGCAGGACAAGTGGGTTGGGAATGACAGCAAACACTGAAGCTTTTTCTTCCTGGCTCACTGAGGCCTCAGAGCCACAGAGCCACAGCTCCCACCAGGCTGATGTAAAATTTATTGGCTGCTTACAGAATTTGAATTCCATTTTCTTTTTCCCATGGTCATACATGTGCACGGGCTGAGATATGAAGAAGTGAAGCAGATATTTTCCACTTGTGCTCATTCCATGGCCAGGGATCTCAGGATCTGCTCCTTTGCTGGGCTAATGCACTGACAGCATTAACACATATTTTCTTCAGTTCACATGAGATTAAAAAATATTTAATGAATTATGTTAAACTTTTCCTAATAGTCACCACATCTCTTGCAATATTCACCTGTTACTGCTCAAAACTTCTACCCATTGCTGTAAATAATACCAGAAAAATTTCTATTCCAGGAACTTAAAGACAATTTTATCAAGAATTGAATATGTGAGACAGAGTGCTCAGCTGTGGCTCAGCCTGATAAAAACAGATAAAACCACATTCAAGTTATCCTCAAAGTTAAGATCTATACATGGAAGGAAGGAAAAGTGAAGAGTACAAGGGTGTGACAGAGAGAGTAAAGAAAATACAGGGTGTTTTCCCTGATATAGGCCCAGAACTGGATTTAAAATTTCTTTGAGACTGTTTAATTAAAAATAGACATCACAACAAGAAGTCTTAAAAGCCAAACTACTTCCATCAGCCCTGGTACTTTTGAGCTTTGATGAATTATTAGACAGCAGCTAAATAATCCATAGAATGAAAAGAGAGAGAAAGAATTCCCTTTTGTTAAGGTTATAAATAACTTAGACCAGGGTGAATTCTCGATAAATACAAAGAAGGAAAGTCATGTTCAGAGTTGAAGGCTTGAGACTTGATTGTACAGAGAAATCTCCAGCAAATTTGTCATCTTATGCACGAGAGATCCTGGAGACCACTTCAAGCACCAGACATGGAAGAGTTTGAAGACCATTTTTCCAAAGGTAAGGGCAGAATTTATTAGGAAAGGAATTTACACTGACTGTCTCCTTTTAAGTGGCACTCCCATTCTTTAACATTTAACAGAAAAGTCTGTCTGGGACTCTTTTGTTTGTTTCCCCTCCTCTCCTCAGTTTTTAGTGAAATATTTCAATACTCAATATTCACGGTTACGGCCCTGACCTCAGACGACACAGAGCACAACTCACTCCATTCTGGAGAACCAAAGACAATTTGGAAGTCAGAGTCACAGTCATTCCTATTTCATCAAATCCGAAATTGCCTTTTTTTCATCCCCTCCCCCCACCCCGCCCCGAATTCTTTGCCATCACCATATCAAATCTTCAATAATGTTACCCAAAAGGGTTTCCAGCACAACAAAATCAGGCAGTACCATCCATTCCAATCATTCTTTCCGAGCTATCAGGGTGTTATTCATGTGCCCAAGCAGCAGAGAAAATAAGGGTGAGAAACGAGGGGTGAAAGAGAACTTCCAAGAGATCCCAATATTAAAATAAAAGATAAAAATTACTGCTCTGAACCAATAAAATTAACAATTACAAAAGGGCAAAAAACATATTTTAACTTGGCAAAAAACTTTTATGCTTATGAAGTGATTGCTGTGTCTCAGACCATTACAGGTTGCTTTTCCTCCCCTTCCTCCCTCACAGTGGTGATTATTTCTAAGTGCACTTTGGAAAGTGAATGGAGTATGAGGCTTTCAGAGCAGTCTGAAATGAGGATATCTGATCCAATAATCTGGAGATTTAATCTCATCATGAAGGCTTCCTAATTGTACTCTCCTCAGATAGACCCGAATTAATTCTTGCCATTCATCCTCTGAAATGTATCTGGGCTGATACACTGATAATAATTTTCTTATCTCAGAGACAGACAGTTAAGGGAAGAGCCTGGAAAATAAAGGGAAATGTTGAAGGTGATTATCATAATGAGAATGTTAATTAGCTCCATTTCAGACACCAGTTATTGGCACATGAATCAGGAAACAACTCTCCAAGTGTTTTCATAAGATTTTTCTATTTCTAATCTTTTCCTATTTCTTATCTTTTCCCATTTCTTCTATTTCTCTTGCTGTCATTATAGTCATGAGGAACCTTGTTGATAAGGAAAATAAAAGTTGATTTCGGCAGTTGAAGAAAGTGTATAGTTGAGAAAGACCTGCATAATCTGTTTCTCTTCTCCCTCAAATGGTTTCTAAACATGACCAAGAGTACTTGGCAACTAATGTAGTTGAAGGGAGGCAAAAATGTGAATTATTTCTTCTGTTCAATGGCCAGGGGATGTGGTACATACTAGAGCAATCGTTGTGCGTTGTCAGCACCTGAAAGCCAGAGTTCAACCTCATCTGCGGGCTTTTATATAAAGAAAAAAGCAGAGGAAGAACCTTACCTCCTTTTGTTTTTCCAGATTTTTCATATCCTCTTGTTCCTGAGCTCTGCCTTCTCCAGACACCCCCAAAACCTCTCCTTTTTTATTTTCTTATAACCAGAACATCACCACCACACCAGGATGCAGCTGAGGCTGATGCTCTGGAAAGAAAATGTTTTTCCCACTGCTCTCATGTCCGTGGTAAACAAGGACTTTGGGGGAACACTGGCATTATTTCTCCAAACCACTTTGCAGTGTGGATTCAGTTTCTCCGAGCCCCATTTGTGGCACTGCTCTCTCAGATTCCTACCACCCATTCTGAGTCTGCTGTAAATTGTTTATACCAGAAGAAAGTTATTTTGGTTTCTCCCCCCGTGTCTGATCTCCACGGCTTTTATATTAATTCCCTGTTTTGGGGGCAGGAGTTCTCTGTTTTATTATCAGGTTAGAAATTCAACGAGCTGGCATTTCCTCCCACTGCCCAGACAAGTCATGAGATTCCCAAGTTTAAACTCCCATCTCCTGGGACTTCTCCCAGCACAGCAGGCTCCAGTGCTCAATTTAGGCCCTTTTCAGGAGACAGGTTAGCCCTGTGCTAATCTGGGTTAGATGTCCCAGCAAATTTCCATGGCATGCACCAAGTGCTTGTTAAACTCTGATTAGTTACACCCACTTGTAACTCTGCCCACTCAGAGCTCAGCCGAATAACACAACTGAATTTATCTTAAAAACTGCTCAGATGGTCAAGGTGGTCATTATGAAGAACTTACTCATCAGTTTTTGTTTTCCAACTCCCTGAAAATTAGTGGAAAGTGAATCAGAAGGAGCAGCTTGGCCATGGCCACGGCAAATAAAGGGAGAAAGAAAACAGAGGTTTGAAGGAGGGTTTGTAAGAAACATGGAAAGAGACAAAACATGGGCTTTGAAGAAATAGGTGGAGCTGTGTTTTCATTCTCCAGGGGCTTTTCAGAGCCGTAAGAAAAATCCATGTTTTCCCTCATGGTCCTGTCTCTGAGTATAAAATTTTACCTCCATCAACCTTCTGTTAGAACCCCCAGAGCAGAGGATTCTCCATCCCTCCACCTCTGCTACTCCAGCCCCTCTCCTCAGCAGCATTTTCCTTCCCTCTGGCTGTTCTTCTGCTCCATCAGCTCCACAATATCTCAGGACCAGTATCCCACTTCCCACTTTCAAAGCCTCCCCAGGGCCGGGCACACCTGATGCCACAGCTGATCCCAGAGAGGACGTACCCAGTGCCAGGGCATCAATTCCTCAGCTTTCCTGGCCTCTTGAGGCAAAACTCCTACGTTTTTCTTTCCATGTTTTTAAATAATAGTAATTTCTGCATTTTTCTGAAAGTTTTTTTTTTAAATTATGTATAAGTACACGTGCAATTATTAGTTTATTAATAAAATATATTTACTTAAGCGTTTCATGGTTAGAAATGTGTACAGAGTTAAAATTAATAGTATGGATTTTTCCTGGGCTTTCCCGTCACTCTCTTCCAGACAGCAGCATTTCCATAGGAAAACAACTACCGTTAAAATATGATGGGACTCAAAAGTAAAAGTCCCTGATTCTTAATACCATTACTCTCCTATTCATCCAATTTGTGCATTAAAGCAGCCCCTGCAAGCTGCATGACTGGAGAGTGTGTAAACACAGACAAAAGTTAGGAAAGAGGTCTATAAATCCATAGCGACAAGTGTTTTATTCCTATAAATCAATGTAAGGAACACGTCCACCTACAAATATAAATTGGAGATGCTGAAGGGCGTTACAGCTTCACTAATCCAGTAAATAATGGTACAAAGTGCTCCATGTCTCTGGGAACGTTTATCTGTTGTATTTCAGGTGTGTTCCCACAGGACTTGGCCCATGCATCCAGACAACCCAAAGCCATGAAGCCATCTGGTGTTACCCAAAGCTAATTATTAATTTGGGTTGTTGTGCTAATGCAGTCGTGGAGGATTTTCTCAGTTCTGTGCTGGCACAGCCCATAATAATCTTTATCTTCTCTCAAGAGCAAGTTAAAACACCTGTGTCGCTGTAGGACATGAGAAAGGACTACACGTACTCTCAGAGAGATCTGAAGGGAATGATCCCAAGAATTTAATTCCTTTCGGACTATATAGACCTCTGACCATGACAGTGGATTGGAAGGTGAGGTTGACACCTCTCCATGCACACTGGTGAAACAGACAGTCCATCACTCTTTTTCCATCATGAGAAAGGAATTAAAAACAAAGAACAGTTAGATAAACATTGGCTATTATTTACATTAGAACTTGTGAGGACTCTGACTCCAAAAATGTAAATATTCAGAAGGCTGAAAAAGCAGGACAACACACCTGAGTTCTACCACTTTGAAGAACAAGCTTTATAAAACGAGTTCGAATGATCTTTTGAGGCGTTTTTTTACATTTTTATTTGCACACTTTTTAAAATCACCACACTTGGTCTGCATTATTTCCGACTCATTCTCGGGCCCTTTCCCACTTCAGTTTGTTGTGATATTTGCTCCCCACTCTTTGTAAGCAGGGATGGCGCTGCCCACCCCAGGCACAAACCCACTGAGTGCTCCCCGGGGTCCTCGGGTGTTGCTTTGCTCTCTCAGCCTTTCTGATTGTTTTGCATCGTTTTGGAGTCAGAGCTTCGCAGTTCTCATGGTTTCATGTAAATAACACCTGCTACTATCATAACTGCTTTCTTGTGCTGTTAATTCCTTTTCCATGATAGAAAAAGGTTGATGAACTCTTAGTCCAGCCAATATCAAGAAGAGGTGTCACCCTCACCTTCCAATCAACTGTAGTAATAAGAAATCTATAAATACTGTAAAGAAAGAAAGATTCAGGCTTCTTTTCCCTCCTGACATTCTCCTTTATTGTGTCCACTAGCGACACTTGGGAGAATTGTTCTGAGAGCAGCCCCAAGCTGTTGCTCCAACAAGCAGCACACAGGCAGCTTTTCCTCCTGCTCCTCCACGATCCCTCCTGGCAGCTGGAATTATGAGTCCCACAAACCCCCCTATTTAAGCAGCCTATTTATAACTGCGTGAGCCCTGGAACATGAATTCACTGCTTTGTTTTGTTTTTCCTGTTTTTGATTAAGGAAATGGTATCCTCTTCAGTGGATCTGATGTCACCTGTCAGATGTTTATAGCAATTTATATGGTCTTCAGACATTACTCAGGGTCATGTTCATCATCATTTATCATAAGCTTTTCCAACTAAGGCAATAAAAGCTCTTCCATTTTTATTTTCTATGGAGTTTTCTTTCCACACTTGATTTTCACCCTTCATTTTTTCCATAACTGTTCATGATCTTGTTTTTTATTGTGTCACGGAATCCGTAATTCCTCATGGACGAGGTTCCTTCAGGCTACCTGTTTCCATGGAATTTAGCTGCTCCCTTTACTGCCTTACCCAATGTGAGGTGCTGTGCCCAGCAGAAAAACATGAGAAGAGTCTGGATTTCTAGAGTTATTGTTTCTTAAAAAGAAACAATAAAAGATGTAAATGCTGCTCTATCAGTCTAATCCTGAGCTCCTGCACCATCTTCAGCTTCCTCTCATCATCCTCTTCCCTCTCTTCCTTCTGTTAATGTGGCCATTAGTAAAATTATTACGCAAAGAGATGATTAAATATCTCAGTGAAAAGCACCATTGCTAAATCTATTTGAGTATTAATTCACTGCCATCAGAAAAATTTCAGGTGTCTCTGTGAGGGAAAAGGTGCCAGGAAATGTGATTCACGTGCTGGGGGGCAGAGAAAACCAAGGTTTTCTTTGTGATTCGTTGCCTCTGCAGCACCATGTGATGTCTTTAAGAGGTACAGCCTGGTCTTCACAGCCGCTCAAAATAAAGCTGGGTTTAAATCATATTACTGCGAGCACCTCTTTGTGTTCCAAAGAGGAATCTCCAGTGTAGATGATCCAGCAGTGGAGGTCCAGGCCAGGCTGGACAGGACTTGGTCCAGTGGAAGGTGTCACCGCCCATGGCAGGGGCGTGGAACTGGGAGATCCTTAATGTCCCTTCCAACCCAAACCATTCCAGCATTCTGTGATGATTCTCTGACCATTTCACAGATGATCTTTTCTTACTCTCAGTCTTCTCCCACGTGTGTTGCTAGTGGACACAATAAGGACACGTAGACAGGACAGTTGTCAGAAGGAAAAAAATAGAAGAAGTATCTTTATTGGTACTTTACAGTATTTATAGATTTCTTATACCTATTTGATTGGCAGGTTGAGGTGACACCTCTTCAATCACACTGGCCGGACCAAAAGTCCATCAGCCTTTCTCTATCACGGTAAAGGAATTCACAACACAAGAACGCAGTTACAATAATAACAGGTGTTATTTACATGAAACGGTGAGAATCGTGAAACTCTGACTCCAAGATATGCAAAACAATCAGAAAGGCTGAAAACCAGGGCAACACACGTGTAACCCCAGCTCTGCTCTCTGCAGGAGGGCACTGGTCCCCTCAAGCCCTCAAACTCCTGCAGAACTGGTTGGAAGCCTCCCACCACAGGAAGACACAACCATGCTGATGTGTTTCCAGAATAAAATAATGTTGGAGATCTTTAAGGTGGCCAGAGCACTTGAACCTCTGACAATCATCTGCAGATAACAGGAGAGTTGTGCTGTTTCATTTTAGTGATTTATTAAGCAGCAAAAGATGAGCACTGGACTTCATCCTTTTGTGGAGCAACCTGCAGCTCCTGCTGCTGGAATTTGAACGGAAGGATGGTTCCCTGGTAATTTGTAATGGCTTGGGAGATAGGGCTGCCTGAGCTGGGCAGGGCTGCAGATGAATCAGCAGCAGCAGCAGCTTCCCCAGGTGAAAGTAGCTGTGTGTCTTTTAAATTTTTAATGGAGATTAACACTTTGTCACTGCAGTGCATCGCTCAGCGCAACGTGTGGAGAAACGCTCAGTGCCGGGGAAGGCGGCGGGAGGAGACGAAGCTCTGAGCAGACACAATGACAAATCCCTGACATAAAGCCTGTCCTTGTTTGAACCAGAATTTGCCTTTCCAAAATAAAGGCAGACCCAGTCCCATGACGGAGGACATGGGATGGATTTCCATTTATTTGTTAGTGGATGTATAAATCCGAAGGAGAAAGTTAATTAGACTCCCTGCGTGCAAGGCAGTGGAGTACACTCTGATTGCTAATTATTTTAATATAGGTAAACAGCTATTGACAGTACAAGTAATTTTCCCCCATCTCCAGTTAAGAGGCTGCCAGGTATCAGTCTAACCGCTCCGAGCGAACCCGAGGCAATTTAAATTATGGGTTTTAATCAATATGTAAATTGTTACTGTAGAACCCATCCATGATAGTTTGCTGCAGCTGCCCCACCACTCCTCAGGCCCGGCAGCTGCTGGCTCAGGCCGGGCTGTGATTGCCGTTCTTCACCCTCATGGCCCAGCTTTCGGGGCTGACACTTCTCTATCTACTCGTTCTCTACTCAGAGGATCTCTTACCCGGCGTAGCTGCTCAGGCCAACACAGCTGAAAGATGCAAAACCCCTCCCCAGGCTCAGCCCTCCTTGTCTGTGGGTTCGAGGAAGGGATTTTGGGGAGGCCAATGGTCAAAAGTGCCCAACCGCATTTATTTGCTTTTGGCATCGTCACCCAGAGGTAGCTCTGCCTCAGAGCTTCTGAAAAGTCTTTCAAAAGCTCATCTCTCCCAGCAGCCAACTCACCTTGTATTGACCTCTAACTTTTAATTTACTTGTTACCTTAGCAATAATAACAAAAATTAATAACCCCCCCAAACTTATTATCTTGTAATTTCCCATACTACAGCCTTTAAGGCATAACCTAATTTAACACTGTCCAGTTTCTGTGTTCTGTACTTAATATTTGAGATGTAGCAAATGATGGCTCATTTGTTCTTGCAATTCTGTCAAAAAGCTGTGCAATATCTTCCATTTTAGTGAGCATGTTTCTCTTGCAATTTAATTACCATGTTGTACATTATCCTTTGGTGAAATTAGATCTAGCACTGATTCGGTGAATGATAACTGAGATTCTTTTCTTTTTTATTTAGTTGTAAATGTTCCTTGGGAGCCATTTCTGATACCCTCTGATATATTCAGAAGTGGAAAACAGAGAGGTTCTCCAATATTTCTCCTTCCAGCTGGCCTCAAAAACATATTTCTCCAAACCATGACCAAAAAATTTATGGTTTGGATCAACTCTGGATTAAGAAAGGCCAAAAAAATATGATTTGCTTGCAGCAATTAATATTTTCCCTCCTGCTAGAGACCTGCAGAAACCGGCACGAAGAAATTGGTCATATTTTTCAGCCCCAGAGGTGTCCAAACTGCTTGGTAAAGTAAAGCATAAATACAAAACCACTTCAGAAGAGAGCAAGAGGCAGAGAAATTAGCGAAGAATCAGTCTGAGAAGAAATATAGAATAAGAAGTCCAGTGGGCAGAGGAAGAGGAACCCTGCAGGTTCCTGTTTTATTGTGGAGGGCTGTCCCGGGGCAGCAGCGGGGAGAAATCCGGGTGAATTAACGACTTGGGCACAATGAAGTGGCCACTCAGGGATCTGCACAAGAGGCCACCTCGGCCGTGGTTGGCACTGGAGAGGATCCCTGACCCAGCTTGGAAGATTTCAGAATCCCGTTCATTAAGCACTGCTGTACTTTTAGTAGCTTTGGTGAACGGATGCAGTTATTGCCCAGCCCCTGCCTGTCTCAGCCCATTGCTTGGGCTGGGTTCTGCTGGGTTTCCCCTCCTGGGGTCCCTCCCCTGCCACCTCCACGAGCTGCTGGTGGCTCCCTGCAGCGCTGGCCTTCAGTCCCCACATTTTCCCTTCCATCTGAGCCAGGAGCTGGCTGTGTTCCTGAGCGTTCTGCATATCCTTTGGCCTTTCTGCGGAAAAATGACTTAAAACCACCAAAAAAATATCTCCCTCAAATGAATTTTCCGCAATATCGAGCTCTTGTGGCCCCCTGTTCTTCTGCAGCCCTGAAACTGCACTAAAATCACCGCAGACATAGAAATTGGTTCTTCTGTACCTCTGAAACACCCAGAATGCTTTGGGCAGGGAAAAAAAATAAGTAAGAATAACACTGTGAAAAGTTGCAGCGCTTTGGCTTAGTTTCGAGAGGCCGATTCCGCCGGGATCTGTGGACAGTTATTTTTATGCATTCATTGCTCATTGACCAGGATAATCAAATAGAATATTCCATTTGCTTCCTGCTGTTTAAGTGCCTAATTCAGAGCTAATTGAAGTCAATGGGCAGATATTCACAGACTTTAATGGACCAGCCATAATCTTACGTCTGCCCTTGTTGTGTAAGTTATTTTATTTATCCTAATTATTTCCATCTTCCCATGCATGCACGACCGATTATTTATTTTACAGGCGTAATCATCATCTGTAAGTGGAAGTGTTTTAAAGTGGTTATTAAAAGGTATTTCAAGGCCCATATTTGCACAGACCTATGGCTATGATAATGGCACAGAGAGAGATTTCAACACAGGATTACTTTGGTGTCCACGATAACAGTTATCACTATAAAAATGTGTTTAAATTACAAGGTTTTTTTTGTTGCTGCAGCTCCATGGGCAGAACTTGAGCCACTAATGTGATTATACTAACAACCTATACATATTTATGCCCTAATGGCACAACTCTTTAGCTGCTTGGAGCAGAATATACCCTGAACAAGAGCCAAAGTGGGGAAAAAAAATGCTTTAGGATATCTCATCGGTGTTTCCCAGGAAAAACAAACAAACAAAACCAGAAGAAATCAACATAAACCCCCCCGCACACAAAAAAAAAAACCAAACCCACACAATGAAAAACAAACGAACAAAACAAAGCAAAACAAATACAAAAGAAAAAAAACCCAAACACAACAGAACAACAAACCTCCAAAATCGCGGAAGAAAAACCCAAATGTCAAAACCTATTTTTGTTTCTCTGCATATTAAAACATTTTCATTTAAAAATAAAATTTAGAAACCCCACACATATTTTTTTCAGCTTTTCATGGATCTCAAGCTGAGATAGGGATTGAAATCAATACATCAATACAATGCTGTTAGTGCCGATGCCTCTGAAGTAGGAATAATTCTGGAAGCATGATGTGAGTCAGGATAACCAATGACATGCACTAATAATTCATATTCCTTACTGTTTTCTTAGCTTTTGTGCATTCCTAAAGCCCTCGGGGTGCTGCAAAGTCTTGTGTCACTTGTTGTGAAGTCTGGATCTCCTGTGAAAAATTCCAATCTGCCTTTCCACCTTTCTCAGAGGTTTCTTTTGGTAGGGTTATGTTTTCAGTACCATCGGCATGTGCTGTAAAAATTCCTGTTATGAGTCATATTAGCCAGGACAAAACAAAATCCTGCTCAGCTCTATTTGGCCATTGACTCCTGCCAGGGTAAAGACAGGTCAGCCCCAAGTGTTTGGAAAAACCTTATTTTCTCTTGCCACATAATCAGTGCAGAATCCAAGCATATAATTACAATTCCATACACACAATATTTGGATACTTAATAGTGCATTAAGCAAGTTACATTGAATGTTTTGATATAATTTAATCTCGCTGTGTGTCAATATTTAGCTCCTAATTAATAGCATATTTACCTCTCTGCCATACACTGGTGTGCCAATTATGAGCTTAAACACCCTTCCCCAGCTCCATGCCCGCCACGGAAATTAAACACACGGAGCTGAACCTGTCTGTGGCGGACCTTCATCAAAGGCCAGGAATTTACTTCCAGAAAACCTTTGATCCACTGCACAGTGTTAATGCAATCTGAAGGTGTTTTATGGGTTATATTTCCCTTCTGTGGTCGGTGTTGCTTCAACAGGTGTTGCACACCCCCAGGAAACACAGAGCTGCATTAGGAGGACTTTAATTGCAACTTCTTGTTTCCTACACATGGATTATTTCCAGTTCATCTCCCTTTCAGGTTTATTTGGGCAATAAACTTACAATTAACTCAGGCCCATCAAGTACTACAAAACCTGAAATTGTGCCTGACACACTATTTTTTTGTTCCAGAACTGATTAATTAAGAGGTTTAGGCAGTCATTTTTCATCCAGCATTTGAGGAAGAATTTTGACAGACCCACATTCAATTAAAGTGTCTTCCATCTCATTTCACCTTTCCCCGTTTAGCCCTTGGTCTCTGCTGAATAACTCTGTTATGTAGTGTCCGTGATAAATTTATAAATATTCCAGCCTATCTTTTTTTCTTTGAATCAGAATGAGGGAGCTTTCCCCTAACAGACATTTTCTTTTGGGTTTTTAGTTCTGAAGAAATTTCTGTGCATTGCTGTCCTATCTGTAGATATATGTATGTGCAATAATATTATAAATGTATAACTTTAAAGTAGAAGATTTGGCAAAATACAAAACTTATATGGTTTTTATGGAGAATTATGTATAATTATATATTATTTGCTTACATATTATCTTTATATTATAATATTATGTTATTTTCTAGGAGGTGGACATTCTTCAGGCAAAGAAATCCAATCCCACTGTTACCTTGCTATTGGACTGTGATAAACCATAATATAAATGGGTTAAATGAGCTACAAAAGAGCTAGAAAAGAGTGGATATATCCAGAGGAATTAAACACGGTGCTCTCACGGTGGTTTCTCAGCACTGCCCTGTTCGCTTTCCGGGTTTTTCCCTGGCCGAGCTCACAAGGCAGAGGCAGCGCAGCCACGTCTCCAAAGCGTCCTCGCCGCTCAGCAGGCAGCAGAGGAAACGCAGGGGAGAATCTCAGAGCCGGGTGGGAAAATGCGCTTTTTTCCCTCTTCGGTGGCTCGGCCAGGTAGCCTGATTTTAAGGCAAAAGCATTCCCCAAGAACAAAGGAGGCGGGAGGGCACAGTCCAAGAAGTTTTTAATCCGACGCAGTCAGGACCTACTAGACTGCCCGAATCCTCGAGCTGGACTGACGCTGAGATGGGCGTGCAATCTCTTTTTCAAGGGGGGGCGGTAACAGAACGGGAACCAATGAGGGACAGGGAGAGGGGAGGACANGCCACTCCCACACTGCCCAGCGCTCATGGATCACGGGAAGCCTCGCCCACGCCCGTGTCCGTGTGTGGAATGTTGTGCACGGCTGGTCCTGCCCCTCCCGCCTGGCTCAGGATGGATTTCTTTGGGAAAAATTTGGATTTCATCAGAGCACAGGCACAGCTTTAATGGCCGGTCTGTGCCCTCGCTCCTCCTCTCTCTCCACACTTCATCAAATGCTCTGTGAGTCAGAGAACACTGAGGGATAAAACCCAACACCCACCCACGCAGGAAAAGCATGGAGCAGATCACGACAGAGATCACGACTGTTCTCTGCAGAGCCTTCACTTCAGAAGCTGTGGCTCTTTTGTTCCCCAACATTTCCGTTTCTAGAAAATTTTCAGCCGTTTCACAGAGTTTTTCATGCACAAGGAAAGTAATGACAGAGTAGAACCAGAAAAAGTACAGACAAGAAGGAAAATAAATATATGCAGTCTTCAGCCAGGGAATAGCAAAGATGTGGAAAACAGCTTCAAACCTTTTAAAAGGCACCATTTATTTCACAGTATCTGATAAACCTAAGCTGTGCTATCAGGAGAGAATTCAGCCGGACACAGGCTGACAAGAATTCAACTAAATCCCAAGTGAAAGATAAGATTAAATTATTTTTGGCATGCAATTTTAAATGTTAACACTGGATAATAAAATATAGTTTAATGACTCAACTAACTATTGCTGTTAGGATTGAGGAAAGCTTGACCACAGAAGGAGGTGCCAAGGGAGGTGTGTGATTTCAACATAACCGCGCTACTACAAAGTAAATATTGGCACAGCAGCTCTTTATTTTTCTATTCTTAAAGAATATTTGGAATAGCAGATGTCCGGTTCTGCTCTAATTAAGAGGGAAATATCTTCTCCTGAAAAATCCCTGTCTTCTTAACTCACAAAGTCCTGGATTTCTTTAATAAACTTTTCTTCTCTTGACGCTGTCTTCCAGCCCATCCCTTCAGAGACCTGCACAGAGAGAAGCACGCAGTAAAAGCCTTTCACCACAAATTAACACCCTTCAAATGCTAAATATCAGGGATCAGGCATGCAGTTAATTGCTGACAGCTAATGCACGAAGGAAAACAACTCACCAAAGCTCAGCCTAATCGTGATTATGATCTACTCATGATGGTTCCATGTTGAGAAACAGCTTCTGGGCTAACCGAGAGAATTATCCAGAGCGGATTGTTTGCAAGTGCCACAGTCATAGATTGCAGCCGTAGATTTTTCCTGGCAGGTCACTGAAAGAAATGCAGTTGCATTTCCCTGCAAATGAAAATCCAAATGCAAATGCAATTGCAGAAATGAGATCAGAATCAGTCATCGCTTTCATCAAAGTGCAATTGATCTTTGGCTTAAAAATGAAGTGCTTGTCTACAGACCAGCATCAGGAAATGCACAGGGAGACTTCAGCCTGTGGCTAAATGCTCATCTTCAATGGAAAATATTGCCCCAGTGCCCAGAAACTGAGCCCAAAACGGCAGCTCCTCACTGGCCCATCAATCACAGAGAAATAGGATCAATGGTTTTCATTTCCCAGGCTTTCCCAGAAGGTTTCCCCATGTCTAAGAGGATCTACTCCGTTACCTTCTTTTCCTCTCAAACTCTGAGCAGCCATCCTGATAGTAAATTCTGTCTATAAAACTACTTATCAATATTAAACCAAAGAGGAGTTAATATCTTTTTAGGAAACCCAAATATACCTCCAACGAAAACAGACTTACTTTCTAAAATAAAAATTAAAAAATAGACTCCCTCCTTGTGTTTTTAAGTTCAGACAAAGAAATCCTTCTGAACCAAAACTTCTTGAAGCTTGGAGTAGTTGCTGAATATGTGAACAACCCACAGGAAAAATATTCAGGGAGTTTTGAGGAAAACACAAACTAGGGAGGGAAGCAGCACCGTTTCTCCAGCAGCTCCCATTATTTTTTCAGGAGGTGAATGGGGGTTAATGCAGCATAGAAGGAACTGTTTGAAAATCAGAGTAATGCCCAGCCCTCCCCACCCAGGCTTCCATGGCTCCTTTCCTTATTCCCAGAGGAAAACGAGGCCGATGCCACCTGTCCCATGGGAGCCATTTCCCCCTCTGATTATTCCCAAGCACGACTTGGGATCAAAAGCCAGCCCAATTTAAAAATAAAACTCAAAACCCCCTAAGACTACACTCACCCTCTGTGGCTGAAATTCAAGGCCTCAAAATATATTCACGTGAAACATTTTTCAGTATGTCCTTTGATTTTTTTTTTGTTGTAACTTTGAACAAAACCCAAGTTCCCATCCAATGCATATTTTTCTCAAATTATTTTCATTTCCACCACCTACTTCATCAAGCACCAACAGCAGTGTTAGTCCATTTCTTCTTGGCTATTTCTNAAATGAAAATAATTTGAGAAAAATATGCATTGGATGGGAACTTGGGTTTTTTTCAAAGTTACAACAAAAAAACCCAAGTTCCCATCCAATGCATATTTTTCTCAAATTATTTTCATTTCCACCACCTACTTCATCAAGCACCAACAGCAGTGTTAGTCCATTTCTTCTTGGCTATTTCTTCTGGAACTTTAAACACAAACATGTAAAATAATCTTAATAAGTAATCAATACAAACCTATTTAAACATTTATTTTTCTTTAATTTTTCTTTCTATACCTGCATGGAACTGCTCAGTGAAACAACCTTGGGGAAAGGGAATCTAGTGTTGAGCTGTTATAAATAAATTAAGATCGTGTGAAAAATGCGGAATTTTTTTTTAAGCATGTGTGGTGAGAGAATTTCCAGACCTTTGAGCTCAGGATCTGGCCCATTTCTAGCTGGAAATGCAGAATTTCTCTGGCGCACTTCTCCTGGCCTCTCACTAACTACTTTTTAAATAAATATTTATTTGCTCGTGTGGGATGGTCCTGCTGGCTGGAATGGGCTGATTTCTCCGGACCAGGGTTAGACCATCAGCGTTTCCCATGGGACTCACACAAAATTATACCACTGAGAGTGCAAAATAATCTTGATATCCCTACTCTGCATTTCTTCAGGTTTTTAGAGCTGCCTTCCCAGGCAATTTGGCTTTCCACAACAGCTCTTCTCTTCTTCCTAGAATTAATTAAAATGGTTCAAACCCAGGCTGGGCCAATCCATTCCTAGAAACAGAGTTTAGAGATCAGCCCTAAGAAGAAAAANATATTTATTATATAAATATATAACCATTATTTTATTTTTATATTTACATTTTTATATATATTCCAATTTCATGCTATAATAAATATAATACGATTATATTTATATAACATATTATATTATATATTATAAATATGGACATATTATAAGCTAAATAATTTATAACAAACATCCATTTTAAAATACAATATATTATGCATTTATTTGCATATATGCATTACATGAAATTCTGGTTATATGGGAAATAACTGCCATACATTCCTCAGTATCTCTGGGACCTTTTAGGGTAACAGGCTCTGTATTTAGAGAGTCTACATTAAATAGATGAAGTATTTTATGACAGCAGATGAAAGAGAAGCCCCTGTTAAAAACTCTGTTAAATCTAAGACAAAAGTGCCTCTGGGGCTATGCTCAAGGAAGAATTTTAATTTCAAGAACAAATGTGCCCCTCCTGCTCTGAAAATTTTCCCCAGAATGTTCACATTTATAGTTCCATGTTCAGTTTTTTCACAGCCTTGCCTCATTGGAGATGATCAGTAAATGAAGCAGAAAACTAAGAAAAGAGAAAGATTACTTTTTTTGTGATGAAGCCGTTAGATAGAGACTGAGCAGCTACAAAAGAGATCTCTGATGGAAATACTCATGAGGCTGAAAAACATTAATTTCCTACTTTATTTTTGCCTGTTTAGTATTGAACCTTTTCCTCTCCTTTTTTTTCCCCAGAACCTCTGATTCACTCACCCCATTTTCAGTTTGAACGGAGTTACATGTCATGACTGTGTGCAGTTTTTAATTAATTTTCCATTCTACTTAACAAAGCAATTTAAATACCTAGAAACTTGAATTAATAAAGTTTTGTCTCTATTAGTAAGTCCCCTACCCATCACCTCTCATTCACCTGGCTGACTCGTTCTTTTACTGCTGTTGATATTTGCTTTACATATAATCTGGTTCATAATTTTTGCCATTTTTCCATGATCAAATACAAATCTGAATATTGCCTCCACCACTTTTCGGACTCTCTCCCGGAAATATTTAATTTGAATATTTAATTGAGTCACACTTCTGTCATTTTACCCATTCAGGCTGGGATTGACTCACTGTGTTTGGAATCACGGGCAGGTTTTGTCTTTGAAGGAAGTAGAAGACTCTTGCTATTAAAAAGTGCAGGGGAAATATTGGCTGGAAGATGAAAATTGCTGGAAGATTCAACAGAGCAGAAATGAGCTGAAGTTCTCTCCTTTCGTTGCTCTGCCTGGTTGAAACTCTCAGGCTTATGCCATGACTCATAATTATTTGTAATCTGGTTAAAACAACTTGTTATTCAGAGCTCAGGGGTGAAACTCAGACTTTTTCTGCTGCCTCATGCCATGATTTATTTCTTCCTACATGCAATAAAATGATAAATAACCCAGAATGTTTATTTTACAAAGGAGGCATTAAGGCTGTCAGTCATTGACAGTTTTTATGTCAGAACTTGAAATCAAGCTCATTCTTATGTTTGTTGCCTAATGAGAAAATTGATCAAGGTGATAAAAAGGTGATAAAAATGATAAAAAGCAGATGTTTTCAAGCTGTACTTCGCTAGTAACAAATGTAGTCTCTTAAAATTTTATATTGAATCTCCCAGAAACACAGATAAATCATGCATCTTGCTTCTCAGTGCTTTGAAACGTTTCCATCAAGCAAAAAGTTAAAGGTAAATCAAGAATGGGATTAATTATAAAATGTTCACCTTGAATTTATACAGCTTTTATACACAGTCTGTTCCAGGTGGGCATTTTTGAGGCTGGTTCTCTCAGAACTGGTACTGGAAAATCTTGCAGGAGTAAGGAGAGGATCTGAACAAGTGTCTGCTCTGGGGGAATCTGACAACATTCTAAATTTACACCGAATTACAATCAAAACCAAGGAAGGAACTTCTGCCCAGAACACAGATAACAGCATCACTTTATTTAATATTGTTGCCATTAATATTATTTAAACCACTAAAGCTATTCAGCTTCAAATTTGCATGAGAGCACCACAGCATTCATTCTGCACTGAGTGCTATTCCAGATTTTGTTACTGAAGTTTGGCACCGATGGAACTTGAAAGACACACAGAGTCTTATGAATCTTCTTTCAAGGTTTATTTGTCTGTAAATTCAAATGGTTCTCCTGTAAACGAGATTAAAGTGCTTGGGAAGAAGGGAACTGAAAAAATGCCTTGGTTTGTCTGCTTTCAAATATATCTGAACAGTGAGCTGAGTTGTGCAAACAGGACTTAAGCAGAGCTGGATAAGAAGAGGCACCGGGCATTTTTGTAATGCCGAGGTCATGGAATCCCAGGATCATGGAATGGTTTGGGTTGGAAGGGACCTTAAAAATCATCTCATTCCACCCCCTGCAGTGGGCAGGGACACCTCCCACTGTCCCAGGGTGCTCCAAGCCCCGTCCAGCCTGGCCTTGGGCACTGCCAGGGCATGAGTTGTCTTTGTATTCTGGCTTCTTTCTGCTACTCTGGTTGTACAAAATAATCACAGACCTAACTGAGCAATCAAAGGAAAATAATGAGATGCTCTTTTACCTGGTCAGGTTGGCAGCGCCAGGCGGGTCCAGGCAGCAGCGCATCCCAAAATCTGAGAGGTGACAGCGCTACAAAGAGTTTTATCATCTTCCTCATGTCCTAGAGATGTCCCATCTGCATCCCACCGGAATGCAAACAGGGTTGTGTTGTTTGAAAGAGCAAAGCTGGATTCCTGTGGAAATCAAGGAAGGGTTGGATCTCCTCCTCTGTCTCCCAAGCACTGGCACCACATTTTTGGGGCTACAAAGGGAACAGTGCATTAAAACTTCTCCTTTCTGTTGTTGAAAAGACATTTCAACACTTTATTTGAAACTTCTTTGCAGAACCCACTTTTATTTCAGCCAGGTGCTGGGTGCTTTGGAAAACCTGCTAATTCAAGGAAACACTCAGGAGTGTGAGTTCCATTATAAATCCTTATCGCAATAAAGATCAAACTGACAGTCCTTTCTGTCTCGTTGCTCTGTTTGAAACTGCAAAGGGTTCTTGAGCTGCTGCTGCTCATGATTAAATTTGCTTTCTGTCATGCAATTACATTTTTAAAATTCTGTTCAGTAAAATATTTCTAACTCCATTACAATAAATTGAACCCGGTGTCACACGGACACATGAGTCACATCAACCCCCGCTGCTGCTGCTGCTGCCTGCCTGTTGATGAGCTTCCAGCAGCAAATGGGGGCTTGGCTGGAGCTTTTTCCCTCTCCTTCAGGGTTACATCCATCCCCCCACTGTGAAAATAAAACTGCCATAAGATAGCAGAAATAAAGTTGTTGCAGGTGATCTGCCAAGCCTTGGCTGGTTCCTGTTGTCAGAGCACAGGTTTGCTCCTCAGCCCTCGCTGATGTGTTTGACACCTGTCACAAAGGACCCGTGGGCTTTTCAAAGACTTCTTGGGCTGCTCGTTTTTTCTTACAAGCTGCTCCTACCAGAAACACATTTCTAATCATGAGGAGAAGGTGAAAAACGAAAGGAAATACCCCAAATATACCCAACAAACCACCTGACAAAATCTGCTGGTGGGTGCTGAAATCAAGGATATCAAAACAGAGCCCGAGCACCTGCTCTGGGAAGTGGCAAGGATCACACTCAACCCCTCCCTCATTTGCTCATTTTTCTTTGGAGAAGCCACATGCTCAATTGGAAAAATAAAACCTTTTCTTAATAATCAAGAAAATATACTGGTTTGAATTAATATTCATTCTTCCTTCACCTGCTTGAGCCCTGTAAACTGTTAATGTGCTGAACTTCACCAGTTTCTAATTTTTCTTCATTTTACCGTAATTTGGCTTATCAGAGTCAATATAGAGACATTATATATAACATAAAGATATAGAAAAAGCATATAAGGATAGCAGGGGGAAAAAAATCAGGCCATTTATGAACCCAAATGGTTCTTAGAAAAAACTCACCAGGAAGTTATTTAGCACCAAGGTTTGCAGGAGTTCAGGCAAAGGAATTTCGCTTTTTGGTTGCTGGGGGATGTAAGATTACAACACATTCCCGTGAAAACCTCCACTACAGATTGCAGTGTCCATCAGAGGCAAAGAAAGCCTTGGATTTCCATATCTTCCTTTTTAACGCGCTATTATAATAATATATATGTATTTTCTGACTGCAGATTTATCCTGCAAAGATCATTACAAAAGTTAGCAGCTTCTTATTCATCCCTTTCTGCATTTAGTGGGTCTCTTTCAGAAGATTCAACCTGAAATTTCTGTATTTGTAGATTTTCACCCAAAATGAAAGTTTAAAATTTAGATTAATGTTTATAAATAAAATTTATGTCATTTTCTGGCTACATAGTTGTGAGAAAGGAAGTCAATTAAAAAAAAAGTAATACTTGCTCTGAATCATACAAATTTACACCGGCAAATGGATTTTTTTCCATAGTCTGACTCTTCAGATATTCTATTCCTTTCTCATAATCAAAAGAAAGGTAGGCTTTTAATTTCTTCCATGAGATTAATCTTAGCAGGGAAAAGTTAAAATGGGATAAAGCAACAGAGCTGAATTAAAAAGGAAGACAAAAATCCCTTTCCTTTCAAACCAAACCCAAGACAGTTTCTTTCTGCTCCTTACGTTGCTTTATGTTGATAGCACGGAGAGGAATTTTCCTGCTCATTTTGAGAATTTATGCCCCGTGGTCACGCAAACGAAACAAGAAGTTGTTTCTGGAGCCTGATTCCCCTCAGGGGTCAGGATGTGACCTGCCAGCTGTTCCTGCCCACTGCCCGTGTATCGCTTCTCTCTTAATGACCTTTCACAAGTGTAGAACATCTAAAGTTTCTTTATCCAATTATTACTTGCAATATTCAAGTCCTTTCTGTGTGAACAGTATTAAATCCTTCGAGCATCTGCCCTTTTGTGTTAAATGAATTTAATCAACCCTACTTCGACGAAAATGGATTTTTTGATTAGAGGCAAGGTTGCTGAAAGCAGTTATTTATTTATTTTTACAGTCCGAAATTATTTACTCTTCAATCCTAACATTTATTCTTCACAGGCCTGAATAATAAAAGATTAGAGACAGGGTGTTTGGGGGGAGAGAGACAGTTCATGTCTGCACATCAAGTTATGGTCTATGGATGTTAGAGATTGGTCAAGCAAAAATATTAAACAAATGGGAAACTTCTGAATAAAAAGCCTGAAGTGAATAAGAGTTATAGATACAACATCAATGAGTTAACTCCAGGTGAAATTCCATCTTTTTCCTTTTTCAGTGGTCTGGTGTATGACACGACTGGTACTTAAATCAGAAAAAGTGAGCAAATTATTGTTCTTGTCACGACCTAACTCTGATTGTGATGTACAGAGATTTAAAAGGAAAGAGATTATACACACAGATATTTGAAATTAAATGGTCAAGTGAAGGCAGCCTGGTTTTGAAAGCATGGATTTCCACAGAATTTCCCACAAAAACTTCATGACAGAAGTGAAAACTTTATAAGCATTTCCTTGTTGCCAGCACGTAAATTTGAGAGGACATAGTCTTTTCTTTTTTGTGACACAAAAAATGCTGCAAATCTTTACCCGACCAGTGGTCAAACAGGTCAGACGAGAAAGCAGAGCTAAAAATAAATTCATACAAACCCATGAACATTTGGCCACTTCCAAAAAGGAAAAATAAATTAAAATTCTTTAGCGATTCAAAATTAGCTTTCCGTAGACAATTTCCTTAGTTATATAATTCATGACTGAACTCTCTTGAAAACTTTTCACTTCAAAAAAATCTGAATAGTCTGTCTTCCGAACAATGCTTTTGAACTGTCAATATGGCAAATAATCCCAGTGCGTTTTCCGTGGGGGAGAGGGAATCGTGGGCTTTGTTCTCCTACTGAACCAGAAGAAGTTTTGCCCTGGACTTCAATGGAAGGAAGATGAGATTTCGTGCCTTTAAGGAGGGAGGAGTATCAAAGTGGGCACCACACAATGCACAGATGCACTAGGAAGGGATTGTGTGTTGTAAAGCACAGAATCTAGGCCAGTGCTGGGGAGTGATTTCCAATTCCGTTTCGCATCTCAGCATCTCCCACTCTCTGCTCCTGCATAATGAGTTGACGAAGCTGAAGTTGCCTCCATCACTTTGTGAGCTGACATTCCTCCTAAGATGTATTATGTATGCAAATTAAGATACTTAAGGAAACTTTTGTTCTGAGGAAATCTCGTCAAAAGGAAGTCCTTTTCAAATGAAATCATTAGCCATGCTACTTGATGTGGGAGAAAACACAACTCGGCTTTGGTGGAACCACTGCCATGTCTTTAATGCCTAAGGCCTTTTATACACTGGGGTTTGGAAAAATTTGGCTTTTAAAACTTGTGGAGTTGTTAAACTTCGGTTCTGAAGGCTGCTCAACAAGTTGACAGGACTTTTTTCAAGCAAAGTAACAGATGAATCTGACTCTGTCTCAAGACATCAACTGGCAGAGGCTTCGCAGGGTGAACGGGTCTGAAATCCATCAGGAGAAAGAAGAATTTCTGTGGGATTCCATGGGCAAGCCACTCACCACCTGAAACCTGAGCAGCCAAGGTTTTTGGATGGGGATCTCACTTTTTCCTTACTACCATAAACCGCAATAAAGTTCTTTGCATCCCTCAGAGATCAGTTTTACTCTGCATCCTGGGTCTGAACTTGAATCTCTTAATCCAAACCCATCCCAGAGGATTGTGCACACCAAGGAACAGGAAAATGGGGACAGAAGTGGAATGGTTTTTCTTGTTGGGCTTTGAGTACACAAACCCCATATATGTAGGGTGCTTGGGCAAGGGTAAAACAAACAATTTAATAATGAACTGTGTTTATTGACTTAGTTTGTTCAGCAGTTTCTAAAGGGCTCATCCTAAACTTCTCATTGAGTTCTCGGCACTCCTGGAAGCACTTTTTCACTTAAGCTGATAAAACTGTCACATTTTGGGTGTTTTATTCAGCTCCATTTCCACAGGGGAAGTCAAACACTCAATCCCAGCTGCCCTTGGAGCAGGGAATTTACACGCCCTGTTGCTTTGTGATGGCTGTGTTGTCAAAATAAATGACTCCAGCGTTGTGAGTGTATTTCAGCACCAGAATAAATTCATTGTGTGTGGTTAATGTCACAGCAATCCAAAATCCTCACAGGAAATATAGGGGAGAAACTTTGAGAGGACAGGTAGTTCTCCCTGCTTAGGTGGGACATGGAATCATAGATCCATGGAATGGTTTGGGGTGGAAGGGACCCTAAAGCTCAGCCCATTCCCACCCCATGCCATGGGCAGGGACACCTCCCACCATCCCAGGGTGCTCCAAGCCCCGTCCAGCCCGGCCCTGGACACTGCCAGGGATGGGGCAGCCACAGCTGCTCTGGGCACCCTGAGGTGTTGCTGGTCAGGAAAAACACTTCACCATTTATTTGTTCCTGTTTAACAGCCACAGGTACCCGAACTCAGAGCAGACACAGACTTTATTTTCTCTTTAAATGTATTTAAAGTAAAAACCCCAGACTCACGTGTAGAGGGATCGGTAGGTGACTGACATCTCTCCTAAGAGCTTCCTCAGCCACGGAAGAATTCAGCTGATCCCAAACTCCGTCTGGTCTTGCAAGAGTTGCTGCAACGCGTGGGAAGAACAAGGAAATCAGAACTTCACAAGGCCACAACTTGCTTTAGGTATGTCTTGCAAATATACCGCAGATCTTCTTTTGACTTTTAAGAAGCTCTGCGAACAGTCTTTTCTCTAAAGCCATCAGTTATTAAAAGGTCAAGAAAATGTGGCAGTCCTAGAGAAAGAGATCAATTAGGAATGCGTGCTGGTGAGCTGATTAAGTTTTAAAAGCTCTTCATGCTAAAATAACATCTTTGAGATAATGTATGCCATAGCACCCACCAACCTGCTTTAATTCTGTAGTGCTGCTGTGAACTTTTAAAAAGGTTCTTCAAGAAAAGAAAACAGTTAAACCCTTTGAATTGCAATAAATTAAAAATCTAATGAAGAAATTAAACTGGAAGAAACACAGTTCCTTTTGCCAGCTTTCATCAGCATTTTCCATGCAGATATTAGGCTAACACCGGGATATTGCTCTTTGGAATGCTTTAATTTCTTCTCACATGCTCTCAGGAGCTCCTGCTGTCAACTAAGACCTCTGTTTATCAAGATGATCAAGCATGTGACTAATTTGATTGATCTGTCCCATAATAGATGTTCACATTTTTGTGCAACTGGGGATCTATGCTATTAGCCGAAAAACCCACAATAAACCCAAACCAAAGAAATAATAATCCCACCCAAACCCAAAATGAAGTCTGAGTCTGTATTTCTCTTCATGGATAAAGCCACATTCATGGCCTGGATTTCAAACTTATTGAGACAAGAATTCCCAGTAGTAACAGCAGGGGTTTTATGCAAGTTTTTTAGGTTTGGGGGTTTTTTAACCCTAATCCTTCCCTTTAATTATAGACACTTTGTAGGAAAAGTACCAGGAGGTATCAACACAGGACAGCAAAGGGTTTGATGCAATAAAACCCAAGTCTAATTTTTCCTCCTGTTGCTACATGACTCCGTAATATTTTCTTCTTTCTCTGTAAAACCTTTTTGTGTTTTCCCAGCTGAGAGTAAAGATAGAGGAAATCAATGCAAAAGCAGAGTTTCTGCTGATATTTAATGGGGTAAACAATCTATTCTAAACCCTTCTTACCAGACAGCTCCTCTGAGATGTACTTGGCAGATGCTTCTCAATCCAGATAAAATACATCCCATTATCTTCTTTTCATGTGGTAGTCACTTGGCTCCTCAAAGATTCGTATCTCTTCTCATTTGGAAATTCTTTATTCTACAGGGAAATGGTTTTTCTCAAAGAAGCAGGTACAGAAGAGGAGCTCTAACAAAAGGCTTAGAGAATGACTCAAAGGGAATTAATACCCTCCAGACCTGAGGGAAGTTTCGAGTCATCTCCTCCAAGTCAGAAACTAAGGATCTCACGCACAGATTTATTAAAACTTCACATTATTTTTGATTATTCTTTTTTTTGTTAGGACCAAAGCGTTGCTGCATGTCAGTGAGACAGGGCATCTGAATCAACTGGGTAAGAAATGTTATGAGATGACTGAATTAAAGAATTTTTAAAGAAGAAAAGAAATTCCAAGTTGAGCAACTGGGACCAAACTGAAATATTAGTGGAAAGTGGAGGTGAAGCTTGTTTCTAGTGGCACATCTACTGACAGAAGTTGTTCTGTCTGCCAGTGTTCTTCCTTGCAGGGTATTTTCTACCCGTCTTTAACTTAGAACTCCAAATATATTGGTGATAAAAATTATAACTGAAGTACTTGTAGCTAAAACAGCAGCTCACTGACCATTCTCAAGACTGAGATTTACCTAATTCATATCATCCTCTTCTAAGTTTCCAAATCAGCTCCGACTGCGGGCAGTCCCTGAGCAATTCCCCAGCCCTGTGGCTTTCAGAGGAACCTTTTGTCCAAGGTTAAGCTCATGTTTATGTGACTGTTTGAGAACTGGGATGCTTTCCAGAACCATTTGCTACAGAATTTGGAATTAGGCATCTGCATCGAGTTACCTCCTGGTTATAACTCTTGCAAATGTGCAAATGCAGCCCCGGCTGATGCAAAATGGATTATGGATGCCTATCTTGGATATCTAATCCTGAAAGCTTGTCCTTGGGGAGCTCAGACAAGCATAAAGTCATATTAATAACTTTCTATCATCTTTCAGAGATGGAAACTTGAAAAGCATTCCCAGGCCAAAAAAAAAAAAAAAAGGGACCTGAAGCATTCAAGAAACCCTTTAAAACCAAGATTAGGAATGACAGGTTATTCTCACAATCGTCTGTCAGCTCTCTGGAGGATATTGTGTCTTCTGCTTTTCATATCCATGAAAGCTAAAGGGCTGTAAATGGAAGGCTGAGAACAAGGGTTCCCTCCTTGGGCTGTGTAAACCAGGAGTAACTCCAGTTTACTAACCTCTTAAAAAAA
>WEIT01010119.1:226687-253369 GCA_013389985.1 Dryoscopus gambensis | reverse complement strand
CCAAACAAACAAACAAAAAACCTGCAAAAAAACCCCCCAAAAAACCAAAGTGGGGAATTTTCAATTCAACTCTAGAATAAAACTGAAAGGTTGTTGCTCAGTAGAACTCATGTCTGACACAAACACCCCCACAAACCTCGGTTCCTCCTGGGGTGCTCCACGTATCAGGAGTGCAACTCAAAGTCTTGGTGCATTATTTATCGCCAAAATATTAAACTACACCCGCCACCATTTGTTCAGGCTCCCAACCTCTGTGTCGGAGCAGCTGCGTTTCTTTAGAACTTCATCAAGCTGTGCAAATTACGGAGATTTTCATATTTTAATATTAAGCCTTTCATTTCAGGAAATGGAGCACAGTTATTTCCCACGTGCAAAACTTCAGGGGCAATTTCCTTTCAGGGGTGGACACTGCTTCAGACTGAGGCTGTCAGAATTGCCTGTGCAGCCTCTTGCTGTAATAGATGTGATATTCACACCCTAATTTCCATAAAAATAGGTTTTACAGAGTAACTGTTCTGGGATTTATTAGATTTTCCTGCAAAGCATTATAATTATCTCATACATCAACCATAACTAGTGCTTGTTATAAATGCCAGTTGCAATCATTCCCTGATTTTGTTGATGCTTTAAGAATATTGGAGTTATACTTCAGTTTATTGGGAGAAAAAATTAGTTCATGCGATTAGAAATTGTGCTTTTACTTCATTGTATTTAAATTGATGATAAACTTCAAACTCTTCATCCTTCTAAGTTTCATTGACGCAAAAAGCATCACACGTATTAAATGTATTAATTAAAAAGCTCAGGGCTTTTTTTAAGAGCCATTATTTCAGAAGTGTTTGGGCAGTACAATGTTGAGTTTGGGAAAAACAGAAAGCAAAAATATTCAAATTTTCCCACTTACACGTAGACTGACAAGAAAATGTGCACGCTAATCAGTCTAAGGAAGAGTTTGGACTGAATATCCTCCTTGGGTCCCCCTGAATCTGAATTATCCCATGATCTGTTTAATGTTCAGTGTCTGTAGGATTAGACAAAAACCCAGCTCCAGGAGCTCAGCGCTGTAAATATCCCTGTGCTTAAAGAAAAGGTGATGCACTCGCACAGCCCAGGAGTTCACAGCTCAACACTTAAAACCCAAACGGGGAGAAACAACTACTCCATAAAAATGGACGGATTGCTTCCGCCTAAGAATATCCTGAAATTTCACATTATTTTTCTGCTTGGCGATGAACTCGGAGATCTTAGCTTTGTTTCTGCCTTTGTAGATTATTTCTCTGAGATTCCCATAACTGGTGCTGCTGGCTGGGTTTTCACAAGTGTGAGCACCACTCCAAGACTGAAATTTTGGGTTTGATATTTAATCTGTTCCACTAAAGGCAATTTTTACAGAAAAGTTACTTTTTCTTTTTTCTTTATTTTCTTTTAAATATATATTTTTATTTCGGTCAAAATAGAAACATTTCATAAAACGGTTTGGGTTGGAAGGGACCCTAAAGATTATTTATTTCCAACCTATTTCCCATTTGGGGTCGGGACATTTGCAAATATCCTTTCTCTGATGAAAAATTGCTTAAAAGTATTAGAAATGGAAGAAAAAAATGAACAATTCAAGTACCTGAACCAAACCCAACATCTTGTTTAGCTTACTTTTAGAACTCTGCTCTGAGTATGTGGCCTCTTACTGAGATCCGGGCACTGCTGGTCTGTGCTGCCCAGCTGCAGAGAGATATTGAGCAGGCAGAGAGACACTAAAGGAAAAATTCCTTCACTGGGGCAGTGATCAAGGTTTGGAATGGGTTGGCAAAGAAAACCTTGATGTCCCTGATGTAGGACTGAGGTTTGCCCTGCTTGAGGCAGAAAGTTGAACTTCCAGACTCCCAGAAGTCGATTTCTGCTTTTTTCCTTATTTCTTCTCCTATGTTTAACCTTGATTATGCATTATTCTATTTGAAATACCTCTAGATTAATAAAGAATGAAAAGAAATTTTAAATTTAGTCAAATAACCATTTTTGCTTTTCATTTCAGTGGGTCTGAATGACACCCAAATATTTGGGTGACTGGGTGTTCATTATTTGCATTTCTTAGGTTCCCCCCCCAAATACTTACAACTGAGATATTCTTATCTCATGAGATAAATATGGTTTTTTCCAGGAGGAAACAGGGATGGTAATCTCAGATAGAAACACTGTCAGAAGCTGAGATTCACAACATTTGCACTTCCATTAAGCACAGAGCAGAAGCAAAACAAGGCAGAGAGAAGAAGGGGCCATAACCTGGTTTGTGCTTCCACAAAGCAATTTATAAATACTACGTTTCTCGGAGAAAAGAGTGGAGAGTTTTCGAAAGTCTCAGAGGTAATTAGCCAGACAGGTTTTGGCACTTGATTGATTGCTTTTTGAAAAACATTAAAGCCCCCAGAGCTGCAACAAAGTTAAAAGCTCAGGTCTAGACATGAGGTCATCATTCTTCATTATCACTTTATGTGGAGAAATAAAAAAGCGATGCACTTGTGATTGAAACCGAAGCACTTATTGATATAACTCTGCACCATAAACCTCCCTTTCCCCTCTCTCTGCCGGGTAACAAATTATCCTATTTACCAGACAGCTCTTCCAGGTGCTTCCTAACAGGTTCCTCACTCCAGCCTGAAGCCCAGCAAATTGAGCAAACACAGAATGTGAGTTTAATACACACGCGTCTGCCGAAGCAGAGCTGATGGATTGTTATAAATTGTGCACTTCCACAGTGTTCAAACAGTCGTGGGTTATGAGGGGGAGAGATGGGAGCCTGACATATGATTATTTATGTTCCCCAGCTCTGAGATCTCACAAAAAGCACAATTTCTGCAAGGAAACCTTCCAAGGCCACCAAACCCTGGGAGAAAGGACCAGCAGTGATTCATGATGTGACCTCCAATCCAGCACTGCACCCATGGCCCTGAGGGGCATTAGTGGCCTCAGACATAGGGAAAGCTTCTGTTGCATCTCAGATGGATGAAAAATTCTCCCATCAGTCATTTTTCACTAATGCGTTGTGCAGATCTCCTGTCCTAGGTTACAGTGTAAGATGTACCCAAAAGTCTGTATTCTATTTACCATCTTCATAAGTTGTTAAAACCCGTGGGACAGTGTTCCCCACCTCCTTCATGACTCACCCCTGATAAACTCATGGGGATATCTCCTGTTCATGGCCCAGCTGTTGGCACCAGGTGGGGCAGAGTTCTGTATCTCTGCCATGACCCATCCTCCCTCCAGGGAGACATCTCCTGTCAATGGGCCATCACTGCATGGCTGATAAAATTACATCATCCCATGGTGAGATGCCCCGCCCAGAGGGAGGAGCCAAGCATTCCATCCTGGATATAAGCTGAGGTTTGGAGCAGCACAGGCAGCCTTTCCCACTGGATTCCCAGAGGAAGACCAGACCCTTCTGCACCGCCACTGGACCTTCAGAGGAAGACCAGACCTTCTCTACAGAGTCACTGCTCCAACAGAACCATCCCTCCAGGAGGACTGCAGCCACCATTTGATTGGACTGCTGACAACCCCCTGACCGTCAGGGGGTCAGGTTTGTACTCTGACTCTCTCAGTGGGTTGTTTTTTGTACTATTACATTTATTTTATTTTTCCTATTAAATTGTGTTTCTGACTTGAAGTCTCTCACTAGTTTGCTTTCAAACCAGTACATCTCCCAGGACTGCACAGATGAGTGCAAATACTCCTGGTGACCAGGAGTTTAGCCTTGGAGCACCCTGGGACAGTGGAAGATGTCCTTGCCCATGGCAGGGGGTGAAATGAGATCATCCTTAAGGTCCCTTCCACCCCAAACCATTCTGGGATTCTGTGACCACTTGGTGACTAACACAAAACTAGTTTCTAGTTGAATTTGAGTCACAAATTTACCCTGACTTCAATTTTCTTAGGAATCTCTGCAAGCAGCTGGACCCCCCACTGAAACCTTTTCCCTCCTTTTTTTCTAATCCTTCCTAGCACACTTCAGTAGGGGCCTGTTAAAGACTTGCCTAATTTAAACCATCAGGTACAGTATTCATAATTATATCAATTTGTTCATATATGAAGACCACGGGACAAAGATTTGCTGTACATAATGGAACAGGTTCAGAAAAGTCTTCATATGCAGGAAGCTTTAAAAAATTAAAACTGCCCCCACAAACCCAAACTATAACTGTCCATCATTTGAGTAAAAATAACATCTGCTTTGGTAACTATTCTCTAAAGAAATATCTTTGTTTTTCTAGTGTTTGCAGAAAGGAGTGACACCAGGGGACTTTGCTGGTAGTGGCAGTGATTTTTGTTAAGTTAGGCCAACAATAAGTTTGTTCCTTTCTTTAAAAAAAAGTGTGTCCTCAATGCTGAGGATATTGCCAAAATTATCAAAAATTAAACCCTTCCAGTGAAAAACTCTCTCATATCAGAATTTACAATTAAAGCCACCCTGCAGACACCATCCCTTCCTTAACTTTACCCTTTTTTTCACCTTGGATGGAGACATCTGCCCTTTGCTTTGAAAAATATGAAAACTTGTGTTAAATTGTGATGTTTCGAGTAATTACAGATTATTTGAAACCTGCTGTTTTTGTGAAGGCTTCAAAGAGAACATTTCTTCCCCACCTGCATCTCAAGACAGAGGACAGAAAATGGAGTTTATTCCATCTCCAGGCCACTGAATGTTCATACCAACTTAGTGCCACCCTCTTGCTGGTTTTTGTTTGGTGCAGGGTGACAGAGAGAGCAATGAAAGTGATTTTTAAATAAAAATAACATTCTCTGCTCAAAAAGTTATTTTCCAATGAGCTGTAAAGTCCTCAGACTTATTATTCCAGAACTGTTTAATCATTTTAACTGGGATAGTCTTTATCCTTGGTATATAGAGGATGGAAAGACTTTTTCTCTTCTGATGCAAAACCGCCAGACATGTCTGGCATTCAGCATTGCTTTCCTTTTTAACTCAAGGATAATACAAGAAAAGATATTTTGAAGTTTATATTTGGAATATTGCAATGCCACCTACGTTTCTGGGTGTCTTGTGCAGCTCCAAAGGTCAGCTCTGGGAGGGATGAGGGGTTGGTGAAGCCAGGAGATCACTGCAGTGCTGATCACAGCAGCTCTGCGTGGCACTGTAAGGGAGGTGCTGGAGGACTCAGCCCTTCCTCTGGAACTCAGAGATCCCAGTGAAAGTATTTAGGGACTGAGATTCAAAAAAAGTTCCTCAGAAACATCTCAGGAAAGCTGATCCTGCCTTGGACCAAGAGGACAAATCACTGACTCCTTGCACGTCCTTTGAGCCCTGCATTTTATCACCCAAATTAGCAAAAGGATTAAAGTGTAGCTTTTGGTTGGATTTAGCTGAAGGTTATTCTTCCTCAGCTGTCCTGATTCATGCACAAAGTTTAATTTAAAAGGTAATAAACCCCAAAGTGTCTACAATGATGTCTGGCTTTGAAAACATGACATGAAAACCTACATGGAAAACCCTTGCACTGCATCCACTATATAAAATATAAATAAGAGGTACAACCTGAGCTTGGATGCTGCTCTTCCACAAAAGAGGGTCATTCCCACAAGGACTTAGGAAGGCGTTTCCACCCACTCTACATTTGGAAAACTGGAATATCTCAGAACATCATGGTTCTTCACTTGGCGTGATGTGACATTGACATGACATTTATTTAACAATATTGGTGTTAAAACAAGAGCTCTGTGAAATACTGGAGGGCTGCTGCTCTCTAATTGTTTTGTCTCAGATTATCTCAGTGCCAAACCCATGTGGTTTTACTGCTGCTTTCTCACACAGTCACCAAAATTATGGGTATGCCAACGACAGTCAGCGGCAGGCTAGTGATAAACACCCTGATATACCCCCCACCAACACAAAATTCATCCTTCTCACTTCTAAAACATTCCAGCTCCTAAATCAAATCCTGCTGTTGAACAAAACCCTGCACCACAGCACTGGGTCTCTGCAATATGGTACAGAGACACAATTCCAGTTCTATTACATCCAGTTATGGGTTTGTACATGGTTAGACTATTAAAAAAGGCAGCATTTTATCCTCATGGAGAATTCATTAGTTCTCAACAGGGTCCATTGTTTCTTCACTGAATTCCCTCCTAAACCCCTCCCCTTCAAACCAACCACGATAACAAAAAACCCAAAAAAAGTACAACAAAAAACCCCAAACCCACACAGATTCAGACATGACAAACTGACTAGAAGTTGTTATTAAATATGTATCAGTTAAAATGTTTCCTTCTACAAGAATCTTGGAATACTCACGAGTGGAAAAGCAGGACTGGCCCAGTTCCTCAGGAAGGCAGATATACAGCAGGTTTGATGGAGAGAGGAAGAAGTCAGCTTTTATTACACGAAAAGGGGGGAAAAAAAAGAAAGCACCAAGGACTAAAGGAGAGAAAAATCTATAGTTGTATTTTCTGTGAAAAATTCGAATGACTGTTCCACTTTTAAATGTACTCACTACACCTATCAAAAGAAAATTAAGAATAAGAGTTGCCTGAGCATCTTGGGACTAGAAGTATTTAATTTCACAGCCAAGCCAGACTGATACTAATTCATATAAATCACAGCCCAGCTTAGCAGAGAAGCCATTTCCAGGGATTGCCAAGATATGTCTCTTTCAAACTTTTGAAAACACTATTTCACTCCTCACATAAAAGTGGCTGGAGAACCTGACTGAAAGTCCGCCGGTTCCCTCGGTTGGCTAAACCCCATTAATATTTTGGGCCATTTACTTTGGTGAAAGGCACGTTCTGGGCTTTGGACAGGAGGCTGATGGCTCTGTGGCTCTTCATATTTCACTTTATCACCTATTTCGTGCAAGTGGCAACAGCCGAGTGCCTGAGATTTGTTTCTGGATAATACACACCATGAACAATTTGAGCTGCTCCCTGGATTTTCTTTGCAGCAGCCATCACAATGAACTGCACTTGCAGTTCTCATAATATCACCTTCTCATTTTTCTGGCCACCTTTACCTCCAGTGGCTTGCAGTTCGTTCAGCTCATCTCGCAGCATTAATAACACTTCTACCTTAATGTTAGCCTGCTTGTCAAATCAGAGAAGAAAAATAACTACATGGGCTTTAGGTTGATTAAAGATAGTAAAACTCCAACTTACAAAGAAGCGAGATCAATACTTTATGTGAAATCTGAGCCCTGTTAAATCCTGCTTCCAGCAAGGCTTTGGAAAGTCCATCTAAAGCCTGGCCCAGTGCAGGCTCTGCCCAGGTAGCTTTTGTCTCTAAATTTTAACACAAATTAGACAAGACATGTCCAATGCCTTGCACATATTTTAGTGTCTGCCTGGAGCCTGCATATGATTTATTACAGGGAAGACAAACCTTTCCCTCATCCTAAAAAGGGTGACAGTCTCTAAGTGAGAGTCTGAGAGGAAATGCTGCAGATCTATTCAGAGGCATATGTAAATTCTTATTTATTAACAGGAGCCTCAGATCTGGGAAAAACAGGCAAGAAACCCCAGCCAGTCAAGTTGTTTCAGGAGAGAAAAAGAGAAAAAGCTGGAGAATGATAACCCTGTGGCCATTTTACAATTTTTTTAATACCTCCTTCCCTTGTAAAAGAATCCTTAGACTTCAATCTCTCCAACTCAGAGCTGCTCCCAGAGATTTTTCTGTGGGTTACACATGAATGGGGAGAGAGGAGGGAGCTTCAGCAAGCAGGGGCAGCTTCTGCTCAGGCTGCATCCCCCTGCAACCAGAGTGGTTGCCCATCCTCCTCGGGCAGGGCTGCAAAAGAACATTAAAAAAAAATGAGGGATAACCTTCCTGAGAGGAGACACGATTTCCCAGTGCCCTACAGCTCTTCCCGGGCTGCAGTTTGGCTTAAACCCAAACCCTGCTCCTCACCCAGGTGAGCTGATTGCTCTCCCTCGGTGTAATTGTGCGAACTTTCCTCTCTCCGCCGCCCCTTTCCCTCATTACGCAATTTTCCTTGTGAAGAGCTTTCCTCCAGGTGCCACCTGCTGTGGCAGAACCTGAGATCACTCACCTCTGCAGCTCTGGTTATTGATGTCAGTGGTTAGAACTGCCCCCGAAAGGCTTCTGAGTGTGCCCAGGAGTTCTGGAGACGCAGAAGCACAGGATTGTTCATCCCAGGTCGCAGGGAGAGGCTTTAAAAGGCCTCCGGCATCTCCCAGAGATGCTGATGCACAGGATTTTAAATTGATGAGACTGGCACCGCATTATATCAAAATGTGAGGGCTCTGAAGGGGGAAAAGCCAGGGCTGGCTGCAAGGCGTGCTCAGAAGGTCACGTCCCATCGACTGGGAGAGGGACGGGCAGTGCTTTTAAAATCATAATGCAGCTGGTTGTAAAACACTTTCAAGACACAGACTTTTGCCCAGTGATATTGTGCCACATTCCAAGAACTCCGGCAGGATTTCATTTGGATTATTTTCAATGCTATGGAAACGTCCCTACATCCCAAGTGCAAGGCAAAGGGGCTACCAATTTATTATTATTATTGCTATTGTTATTGTTATTATTGTTGTTGTTGTTGCTGCTGTTGTAATTATTTATGTGTTATGATTTATTTGTGTTATATTTATTATTTTTATTATTTTGGTTAATCATGATAAATATCCTGAGTTCAAACTGCGATTGAGGTTGGTTATTCTACCCCAGTCCAAGCTTATCAGCTCTAAAAGAAGCATATAAGATAAAGTACTAAAAAAAAAGGAGGAAAAAAAGTCTCAACTCTTCTGGCAAACTGGTAAAACTGAGATTTGCTGGTGAGAGGGGGGACAACAATAAAAATTGCATTTAATTGGTAATTCAAAAAAGAATTTTAAAAAAAATCAACAAAAATCAAGAAGTCAAAAAAAACCCAAACCAAAAAAAAAAAAAAGAAACCAAGAAATTTATTGACATTTGGGGAAAAACTCAGAACATTTTTGTGGAAGAAATATGCTTTTTTGTGGAAAGAAAAACATGATTTCCAGTAAAAGCTCTTACCTTGACCCGGGTGGCAACACTGTGGAGCTCGTAACAACCTGTAAAGTAAGGGAGTTTACAAAACCTTTAACTACAGGACTCATTCAATTTAATGTTCTTATCTCCTTCTCTTATTTCTTTGCTCCCAATAGATGGCTGGGAAAACACTCCTGATGGTTTCACTGTACAAGCACTATTTTTTAAAGATGTAGCATTTAATAAAACACCCTCTTTGCTTTGTGTGTGCTGGCTATGGAAAGAAAAGGAAAGAAATCCCAGCTTTGCTCCGTGTTTCTGCCACAGAGGGTCCTGGTTCAGGTACACGAAATAATCTGGAGCAGTTCCCTGCTATTCACAAACGAAGGTGCATTTTCAAAATTTAACAATCAGGCAATTGAGGTTTTGTTTCTAAATTAATTTTCTAATGTAATCACATCGTAATTAACTTAGTTTATTTTTAATTTAAGTAATTGTCCCTTCATTTCACATAATTTTACTATTATGTGTTTCACATTATGCTGGGTCTTTCTTACTTATTCAGCTAAAATATTTTTTTTCCTTAAAAAAGTGCAAAAGAGTCCAGTGAATCACATGGATAAAATACTCACATAGAAACCAACTGTTCTTCATAAGTGAAAAAACTATTCTTAAAGTGTAAAATTTGAGCTGAAAACCTGTTGATGTCTGACTTGAAACAGTCGTCAGTTCGAAGCCTCTGAAACAATTAATGCAAAGCCTGATTTTATTTAACAATATTATGACCTAAAGGAGCTATTATTCCTAATTGTTTTATAATTTAACTATTCCACACTGCTGGTGCTTCTGTTAGCACAAAATCTGAAGTGAGACCATAATTGATTGAATTTTAAATGTCAGCTGTCTTTATGAAGCAAACATCTCCCGCACAAGAAACAAATATTAATGAGAAATGCCTTCCAGAAGGGACAGCTGAGGGGTTATTATCGATTTTGATTTAGAGTTGAGTGTCTGAGAGGAGCTCCCCGGTTAGGAAGACATTAAGTGAAGGATGTGGGGATGTAACCAAGCCCGGCGCCCGAGCCTGGCCCAAGCTCTCTGCAGAGCCAGCACCGAGGGGAGCAGCACGGAGCTGGTTTAACCCCTGGCAAACCCGACGCCAGCCCTGTTATAAACAAGTCCGGATATCAGCAAAAAATTAATCCGCGTTTATTAATCCGCAGCTGGGAACAGGGGATGTTGGGCAGTCCATCAATCCCGCTCGGCAAAACAGATGAAAAAGTGATCCAACAGCCCTCGACCACACAAAGCTCACCCCTCTCACTCCAACACAGCACCCAAAAGCCCGCCCCCTTGCCACGAGGTCCCCTTTTTATATCTCAGTCCAATCTCCCAAAAGTCTTGGTCCCAAGTATCCGCTTCCTGTCCGTTCATCCTTTCCAAGGCTCCATGGGACATGCAGTTCTCCCTCCTAAGGCAGCTCCTGGGTCTGTGCTTTGATGTCGTGTCTCCTTTCTGCCTGCTGTCCGTCTCTCTTGTAGTTCCATGAAATACATAGTCCTCCTCAGGGGCAGCAGCCAAACCTGTGCATTGCTTAGACATACTCAAATACTTTATTAGTTAACATACTTTGCATTGAACTGAATCCCTTTTAATGTTTATAACAAGCCCTGGAGGAGAAGATAACAAAACACCGTGCAGAGACTCCCACAGCGCCATGATAAGAGATAACCAGATAAGCTTCAGCCTCTGCCTGAAGCTGCCCAGGCCGTGGTGGAAAAATCTGGAGTTTGGTGCAGGTGGAACTCTTCCACTTCCGCGGGAGATTTTGCACATCCCAACTCCTCTGCGTGGCTTTTCCTGGCCTTGTCTTGCTCCCTCAGCAGCCACGGCAGCAAGGGCTGAGCTCTGCCGTGCATTTCTGGGGGTAAAGCCCCCTCATTTCACATGAGGAGAGGGCAGGAATTCCAGAGCAGGAACGGCTGCTAGAAAATAATTCCAAGAATCCCAGAACGGTTTGGGCTAGAAGGGACCTGGAAGCTCATTTTGTTCCACCTCGGCCATGAGGGCACCTTCCACTCTCCCCGGGTGCTCCAACCTGGCCTTGGGCACTGAATAATTGAAGGAATTTATGGACTGGGTCTCCAAGGGTGAGTGGATGAACAGTGCAATTAGGCACTGGCCAGAGGAACACCAAGGATTTTTAAGAGTTTTCTTCCCTCTGCCATGTGCACCAAGTCACAGATGCACTAAATCTGTTTTAATGATTTATTATATCAGTGCTCTTCACACTGAAGAATAAACTAATTAACTGCTCTGGCAAAAAGTGTTGTCTCACATCCCAAAATAAATCCCCAAGCATTGGATGGGGCTGGGGGCTTGGTCCAGTGGAAGGTGTCCCTGCCCAAGGCAGGGGTGGAATGAGATGGGCTTAAAGTCACTTCAACCCCAAACCATTCTGTGATCCTATAAATTAATATTTATTAAATAAACCAAACCAAAAAAACCCGAACAAACCCACCAGCGTGAGGCAATAATATGATAACATCCCAGAGCAGCTCTGGTGAAAATCTGTAAACATTTAGACATCCCCTATCAAAGCCTTTTTGCCTGTAAGAAATACTTCAAAGGAAATTGTGGAGTTATATGCATAATGTGAATGTATTTATTTATTTCACAGTAATAAAAGTATGATTCGAGCGGAAAACAAATGTGAGAGAGGATTTTAGAAAGCATCTACAAGGTAATTTTAAAACTATTTTGCCTCGAGCATTAAGAATTAAGGCTGAAAAAAGCAGAGGATTGTTGGTTTCATCACCCACTTCCCTTCCAAAGGGCTGTAAAAAATGAATGCTATTGAAGAATATTGAATTTCTAACACAGAACAGCATAATCTGTCATGCAGCAGGATGTTATTGCATTTTCCAGCATAATTATAAACCTGAACCCAGGAATATATTGAGATATCTGAGCCAAGCGGAGTCACTACCTGATCCCATCAGTGGGATGTCTCTAAAAATTACAAGTCTTAATTAACAAAATTATTGTAGCTTGCCTAGAAGGTGACTTCAAACATGACTGGAAGATTTAGAACCCTTCACCTTTCACTGATAGAAAGATTTTTTCCTTAATTTTCTTTTTCCTCCATGTCTTGCACTTGGAATTTTTGGAGTGACGTCTACGGGAGAAGAAATGAAGGGAAAAGAGGCTGATCTCAAAAACCATGAAAAATTAAAGCAGAAAATGTAAGAAGAGTTTGGACATCAGTTTGATTTTGAATTAAGATATTTTAGAGGATTTGAGATTCCTTTTTCTAAGTGCCTGAGCACAGCAAGGAAGTTTTTAGCAAATTTGTTCCAGAATACAACAGCAAATAAGTCAACTTTTTAAAGAATGAGTTTTTTAATAAGCCAGGGACTGTATGTTACTTGTTAACCTGCACTAATTGGTCTCTGCATCAATTAATACTTGTTGCTGACATCCCTTAACTATTTAAGAAATATTTTTGAAGTGTTTGAGGTGAAAATATTAATAGGAAATAATCTGAAGTGCCAGAAATAGTGCGGGGTTTTTGGAGCTGTCTGACAGACTGAATCATCTCCGATGCACACCAAGGACTTATCAAAAGCCCTAAAATTATCTTCCACTTCCCTGACTTGAAATCTCCCAAAACAGGAGAGAATTCACACCAAAATTGAAACCTTTCTTAACTCCTGATTGACACAAAGTTGCTTTCAAACCTTCCCTGGGTACGAAAAGGGTGCTGGGAACTGGTGTGAATTGTGGAGGAGGAGAGAAAATTTGGGGCAGTGCAGAAAATCTCACCTATTTGAACTGATCTTCAGCTCCTTCTTGGATTTCTGGGGATTCTTTTGAGCACATAACTCCTCTTCAGCAAGGACAGTGTTGTTCCTTAGCCCCTCGAATTTAGGAGTCAATTACTGCCACAACACCGCAGAAAAGGCTTTTATCATAGTCCCGTCCAGGTGCTAAATGAATCTTCCCTCCCCAAACTCTCCCTGGCACCACAGCATCCTTTTAATTCCCTCCTGGCCCCCACAGGTCACTGGAAAAGCCCGGTGGCTTTCCAAGGACCCCGTCAGCAGTGGGAGTGTGCAGGTGCCTCTTGCCCGGCCGCCTCCAGGCTCTCAGCACCATTAATTCCTGCTGGTTCTCCCCCAGTGCACACAACAGCCTGGTTCTAAGCACAGCCGGGCTCTGGGAATGGGCATTATCCCTGTTCTCTCCTGGTGAGGAATGCACTCCAAAGTAGCTGTGGCATTTTCCCTTAATAGCCTCACATTTCACTCGTATTTAATTTGTTACCTGCTGTCTCTCCCGAATCTTTTCTGCGCTGCTGCCCTCCGTCCTGCTCGCTGGTATTTTATTTCTGCTTGTTACTCTTTTTTCCCTGCCCCTTGAGAGAAATGCCTTGCATTTATCCACCTTCAGACACAAATCCCTGGATTTAATCCAATGTTCTGAACTCTCCAGATTTTTCTGTGCACCCTCCCTTCTCCTGCCCTTTGCCAGCAATTTGCCTCGTTGCTTTTCCAGGACAAAACTTGTTTGGCTTTCCTTTGGTTCAGGCTCTCAACCATTAATTTCACTGATTGGAAGGAAGGATGGGAAGGCAATGAATCTGAGTGAGAATCAGATAAACTTCCTATTGATTTTGCTTTTTTTTTCTGGAAGTCTTTGCACTCTGGTCACCAAGGGCAGTGGCAAACAGGATGAGAGGCAGGAATTGCTGAAAGATTTCTGATGGCAGCAGTGCCAGAAGGAACACAGACGTTTCCCAGACCATTTTCATTCTCTAGCAGCTCATGAAGGAAAAGAGGAAAAATAAAAATGTAAAAATAGGTTTATATGGAAATATATATTTATATGGAAATTTCTGAGCGGCTGATTCCATCTTCCCTCTTAAACAGTTGGAAAATAAACCTCATTGCCCATCGATGGATTACATGGAAACAGATTTTTGGGAGCTCTCTGAAAGAGCTTCTAATACTGATAAGAAGACACAAAAGGTACTCACTTTATTACCCTCCCTTTAGTATTCATGCTCTCAATGATAATCTCAACAAGACCCTCTCTATTTAGTTATTAACCCTCTTTCCAATGGGATGCAGTCAAACAAAACAACAAGCAAGGAATAAAGAGTCCATGGAGATTTTGGTAAAATTTATAAACAATATGGAAGTAAAAAACCAACAAAATTTGATGTTTTTACTGCACCCCTGGGACATTTCAATAACAGATCAAGCAGAAATGAACACTCTTGGCAGTGCACAAATGTTCCTGCACAACCTCACTCAATGGTTTCAATGTATTTAACATATTTTTTACTAATTACCTGGGCAATAAGGATTTAATGTCTTATTTTCTTTTTAAAGTAAGCGGCATTTTCTTTCTTTCAATGACATAATTTCTAGTTTAGAGATGCAGAAAATAAGACTGTGGAAGAGCCACCTCTTATGGAAAAGTCTTTGACTCTCTTGAACTACTTGAGTCTTTAACTCCGTCTGCTCAGTTTTGTTTCAAAATGAGGACTTTTCCCCCCATTTCTAAAGAAAACTTCAGCACTGTTTTTAGTTTCCCCTCTGACTTTTCATTGTGTTTATTCAGGTATTTCAGCTCCCTCTGCGCGGGGTCGTAAGGCAGCGAATCCTCCATCCATCTCCATCAAGGGTGGGCTTTGCCTCCTGCCTCCATCCATCCTGATCCCCCGGCAGCAGCGGGAGTTCTCCTTAAGGAGAAAATGAAAACTCCCACCCTGGTGAAGGCGTTTGCTGTCCCTGCTGCAGAATTTCTGGGCGGGTACCCAGTGAGGCGCGTGTGAAGGAGCCCGCTGACGGTGCAGGAAGGGCACTCTCTGTCAGGGGAGCCCGGGTGAATCCCTCAGCTCTCCTAGCAGCCTAAAATAACCATCAATGAAGCCTCAGTTCCCTGCTTTACAGAGTTTGGAGGGTGCTTTGATATATTGATGTGCACTTCTCGACAATTCCCAATGGCTGAGTGAAAACCTCTGCAAAGAATAAATTATCAGCACGGACACTTCCCTGGGTCTTTTTCATGGAAAATGCTGCCGTGTGTGGACATCACCTGCAATAAAGGTGATGCTTTTCAGTCAAGGATCCTGACAGAGCCAACCAGCCAATTAAATATGAACTAATTCATCAAATAAATATGAATTAAATATGTCATTCCAACGGTGAGCTGAGCCTCACTCTGTGTCTGAGTAATTCTGAGTAAAAAATCTGAGAGTGATTACCCTAAGAAGTAATCCACTTTTGTTTAACTAANAGTCAAGGATCCTGACAGAGCCAAACAGACATTTAAATATGAACATCATTCCAATGGTGAGCTGAGCCCCTCTAAGAAATAATCAACTTTTGTTAAACTAAAAAACCCTACAAACATTCCAAACCTATATCTTGGTGTAAACTTCAAGACAAAGTATATTTTCCCTAAGGAATTTCTACTGGGGAGAGTAGGGCTGACTTATCAAGGAGAGAAGGCAGCCCCCCATCTGCTTCTGCAGAAGTTTGTATCTCTTCCTCTGCCTGGATTGTTTTCCTCTAAAGATTTTTCCTACAAAGATAAAAAAAAAAACAAACTAAGAAGGATGTCTGCACAGATTGATTAATAATGTTGTTAAGCTCATCTGGCAACACTTTATCCTCTGTAAAAGACAGGTGCCCTTTGCAGAGAAATAGTCCATTCTTTCTCCCTTCCTCCCCTTTTTCTCTCTGTACAAGCTCTACCATCTCAGGAAAGCGAGTGCTTTGTCTTAATGGCAGTGATTGTCTGCTCTGGGAAAGCCTGGGAAGACAGAAAACCAAGGATGGGAGATGGAGAGAAGCTCAGAGAGAAGTTTTACCACTTTTAAAGGCCTGGGAAAGGCTCCCTGCTCTGCTGGCAGCTCCTGCAGAGCTCTGTGAAAGCGTCGGTCCTGGGACACACACGGTCCCTCTGCAGTTATGAGACTGAAACAGGGCAAAACTGGCAATTTTAGTGAAGCCTCCAGCAAACTGATGGGCCAGAGGGCCTCAGCTCAGCTTCAGGCAGTGCTAAGCATCGATTTTCCAGCTCTGGCATGAATATTGACCTGTATGAATATTCCCTTCACCTCCAAGCAAGTCTGCAGCAAAGCTCTCCTTCACTAAGTCAAATTAAAAATTCACAATACCAAACACTAGAACGACTGGCTGGATTGCCCCAAACAGATTTTCGAACAGCCAGAAGCCTTATAAATAGAATATTAGAAATTGGCTGCTTGGAATAATTAAACCCCACTCTCCCATAGCCCAAGCAGGGCTTTGAAGGTGTCGATTTGCAGAGCTTTGTGTTGACTTGCAGAGCTTTGGGTGTGCTGATTCAAGGCCCAAATGCATTTCCTGTGGAGCAGGAGGTGAAATATCCTGTTAATCCTGGTATGTGAGCTCTTAGCCTGCCCCAGCACACGGCGTGTCCTGCTCTGGAGCCCCTTGGAGGCTGCAGGGACTGAGCTTTGGGGTGCTTGGCAGGGGGAACACATTAAAACTGTTGGCACTGATCTGGAAGTTGGATTACACAAGGAACCCGCACATGTGGCTGATTTGAATCTGTCAGGGCCCTTCTGAACTATCAGTGACACTGCTGAAGTTTCTTTTCAGGGAGTGATGGATTTAGCAAGCAGCTCGGGGGGAAAAACGCTTCGGTTTCCTCCCTTCCTTCACCTTTGTGCACCGTGTTGTTTGTGCTGCAGCGAGTGAAGAGAAGATTAAAACACCTCTTATTAATCTCCCACCTTTCGCAAGTGATTTAATGTTTTACCAGCCTGGGTAGTGATTGCTGATAAGGTGCTGGGGAACATGGCAGCAGCCTTTTTCATTTGAGTTTAACACACTCCTCTTTCCGTAACTCGCAGTAGCGAAGATGAACAAAAGAATGCTGAGAGTTATCAGGATTTTCCTTATTAGAGTTAATATCTGCTGTCAGTGCTCAGGGGCAGTGACACTTTGGTAGCACGGGGCCTCTGGAGAGACACGCACCCTGACAGGACCAGGGTGGCTCGTGGCTGGAAAGGAAAAAGGGATTTTTGAGGTGCTCTTGAGGGCTGATCTTGAGATAAAGCAAAAATAATACGGTTCCAGATAACAATGGTGATTCAAAGAACAAAGAGAAGCAATTAAAGAACTACAATTGTAAGTCAAGGAGAAATAATAAAACATATAAACCATCCTTGTCTCATACTTTCAGCAACTCCTTACTCCTTCTTTTCAGTGCCTTGACAAGATCTACACTTCTGCCTCGGAGCTGAGAGGCTGAAATTGCCATCGAAACCCTTTCCAACCAAACCTTTGGATGCCGTGGGACCTGACAGGGAAATGATGCACTGACTTTATCTGAGGCGCTGGTATTTATGGTCTGGTCTTTTGAAGTAGAGATGAATTCAGCGACTTTTTCAGAAGAGAGAGCTGTAGGAGTTGATAATCTCGCTGCTGAACAATATGAAGTGGTTGGCACTGGAGTCATTCCAGAACAATCAGCATTTTTCCTCCCTTCAGTGAAGGTTTTTTGAACAACAAACCACCTTACAATACAACTGACAGCTGTCCCAGCTCTGCAGACTGCTCACACTGCGGTACCTCCACCAGCCCATGAATATTCAGAATATGTTCTGGGGATCATTTTGATCTCTTTTTAGCTAGGAGAATACTTCACATTGAAATTCAGGTCCTGAAATGCAATTTTATTTGTGTTTTACCAGTAAGCCCTACCCAAGATCTGTCACACTGAGCCCTGTGGTACCTAACTAGGGAATATGGATGAGGTTATCCTTGATCACCTTCAGTGGGAATCACAACACAAAGTGCTGTAGGAGGTTCTGCACTCAAATTTCCACGGTCCAACTCTTGCACACCAGTCACAGACCAAACTGCCTCCCTGAGCATAAAGTATGGGATTGCTCTAACATAAGCTGTTAGCTTGAATGGAATGTTTCAACAAGATTAGTCTCTTTACCTGACTCTCTAATGCCTTTGCTTTGTTCCATAACATGTCAGAGAAAAGTGATGTACAATTACGGCCGTGCGTGGTGCGTGTGCGGTGTTTCTCCAAAGGAATGATAAAAAGCACTTCTCCTTTCCCTCCTTCTGCTCCTGGCCAGGCTTCCAGCCGTAATGAAGCCTGTCATAAGCAGTGATTTGTCCAGAGAGCCCTGAAGGTTAAAAATCACATCTAAGGCCCTTTCTGAAAGTCCATTTCAGTGCTCTTTGCCTGCTGTAAAGGTGAGGAGGCAGCAGGCTCTCCATGGCCAAGCACTCAGTCCTGCCACCATTTGACCCTCACTGGGCTCGGGTCTGCGCCTGTGATTTCCCCTCCCCTCCAGATGCCAGCAGGGTCTGGAGGGTGCATTCTGTACATGGAAAAAAACCTGTGGTTGAAAAGCCTTCTACCCATCGCTGCTGCGTAATTTACATTTTTACGCTCAAACCCCTGGATGAGGATGGAGTATTTGATAGCAGATCGTTTCATCAGAAATTACATCTGAGTTAAGACTTTTTTTGCTCCATGTTGCTATCCTGATGTTATAATCACAGGCAGTGACACTGCAGCACTTTGCCTTCAGAATTCTGTCTCACTTTAGACCAGAGATATCACACAGAACTCCTCAGAATAAGTTTTTCTAGAGAAAAAAAAACCAGGAAACATCTGGGCTAATTCCATGACATGGCACAAACCACAGGAAAATGCAAAGGCCATGTTGACTCTGTGTCTTTTTCAGTACTCTGGATTCAGAGTCCCAAATTTTATGTATAATCCTCATATAGGAGACTGATTTTTGATTTAACTTGATGTTTTTTGCAATATTTATGGACTTGTAGGACTGGATTAATTTTACTTTATTTTGTCAGGAAGGAAGGAAGAAAAGGAAGAAGAGGAAGGAAGGGATGGAGGGATGGAGGGAGGGAGGGAGAAAAGGAAGGAAGGAAGGAAGGAAGGAAGGAAGGAAGGAGCAATATTTTGATTAAATGAAAATACACAATATAGGATAAATTGCATGTGATGTTGTCCTACAAGTGTAGGAGGTCCATAAAAGATTCCTTTCACTTTCTTCAGCCAGTGGACACCCTTAAAATTATAAAGTACTCCGTACACACCTAAACACTTTCAGGGGACTGATTTTCCTAAAAGGTAACATTTTTAGAGCAGTCCTAGCCCAGCAATTAAATCTATGTTGAAATATAATACAAAAACCCCAAACCCAACACATCAACTTCTCCCTCAGAAGAACCCACCAGCCCAAACTTCTCACTGAGATTAGGACACTCCTATAAAGTAAAAGTTTCCTCAGCAGTTCCCTGGAGGTGACCCCACATAAAAATGAAACATCTGGGGTGTTTACACACCTTTGAGCAGAGGGAAGTTCTGACTCACCCTGCCCCTCCCAGTGCTAAAGCTCTGCAATCTCCCAGTGCCGACGGGCATCCCGCGCTCAGCACTGGCAGATTTCCAAACATTTCTCCTTGAACCCTGAAACTCTTGGAGGGATGGCTGTCTGTGCTGTGCTGAAGAGTTCCAGCACGTCCCCAGGAAGCCCTGGGAAGAGGGAGGAGAGGGAAAGAGGCACAGACACATCAGAGCAGAGCCGTTTGTCACAGGGCTTTCCATTCCGGCATATTGACGTCACACCACAAACCATAAACTTAACAGGATGCACGTGTCATGATTCTGGGGATAAAATTTAGCACCAGGCAGATTATTATGAGCATTGAATGAGTGGAAATTTAGTATGATGGAAATAATTCATTCAGCAGAATGAGTAAGGACAAGGAAGAATTAAACTCTGAGTATTTAGGACTTTTCATCTCAAGTACAGCCTTCAAGGGCATTTGTGCTTCCTTTGGATGTGATTAAAAAATCCCACAGGTTTAGGATGAATGGAGAGGAAGAAGTAGGAGAAAATATGAAGCTTTGCACCATGGGGCACCCCATAGAATAATTTAGACAGGAAGGGACCTCTGCGGGTCATCTGATCCACTCTGTCCCTTAGAGCAGGGCTGGCTTTGGGGTTAAATCAGGTTTCCTGTGGTCACATCCACTCACATTTTTAATATCTACAAAGGCAGAGTTTCATCAGCCTCAGCAGGGTCGCGTTCCGTCACCACCATCGCCACCACAAAGCAGGTTTAGTCCCTGTTCATCCCACTGAATTCCTGAGTTAAGAGTGGAGGAAAGCGTTCAGGGAGATGCTGCAAGCTTGGAACTCTTGGAGATCAGACATTTTTCCAAATTCCAGTATCAGAGTGAACAGTTTAGACTAAGAAACCTCACAGAAGACAAATCTCGGATTTTACAGCTAGCAAAAAAAAAAAAGCCAAATTCCAGTCTGAACATGTTCAATGAAAAATAAAAAAATTATTTGGCCATCATTTTTTCCTCTAAAGACATTACTGGTTTCCTGGAGTTGTATAAGCACTTATTCAGAAGCAGAACTACTATACCATGACCAAAGGAAATAATTCTTTCAAATCTTTAAAAGAAAAATCCTTTAAATATATATATGGCTTGCAAAACATGCAGCAAAATGCTGTTTTATTAAATGGATTCCTTTTCAGTGGTTAAATTTTTAGTGCTCAGATGGTAGAAATAACTGATTTTCAATGACAGCATATATCTTTCTTGTGTCTGATTAGCTGTTGCCGTTATTTATGACTTTGTGCATGTGATAGAAACATAGAGAAGACAACATGAATCTTTCTGCCTCTGTTGACAGGCCAACTAATCCATTACTAAGTCTCCTCCATTCTTATTCCACTTACCTGTAAACCAATAGTGTCAGTGCTGAATTATATTTGATATTGAAACTATTGATGAATTGCAAAGGTTAAAATTAAAGTGTGATTTATGTTGTGATCGGTAGCACGGTGTTAGAGCACCAAGTGATCTGTGCAAAATTATAACCATAAATACACTTCAGGCTCTGCTTTAGAACCTCTGCCAAACAGCTCCACTCTTCTCCTGCTCCATTCTCTGTCCCCCTTTCCTCTCGCTGAGGCTGGAGCAAAAGAAATGCAAATAGTTTTGCTGATAAAGATCATAAGCTGCCTGCTTTTGATGACTTTCTGAACAAAAGGATGTTGCTCTATTTCCCTGGGGACTCATCTGAAGTACTGCTGCAATCAATGGGAAAAATATTGAGTGGAACAACACGTACTCAGCTTCTCGTTTGACAACAGTTTATAAAATTCCAGGTATAATTCACTGCAGTTCAGTAGTGCTGGACATCTTTACTATGGTAAAAAATACTTGGCAAATGAAAGAATTATTTCCTCAAGCCGGAATAAAAAGTGTCCCTATCCATAAGCCTCTGCTCCCTTCATGTAGGCATCCATTTTTCAGAGGATATATTTAACAAAAGTGAATGGTCCATTTTCTGTATACACAGTCTGTACTTTGCAAGGAAACATTCCTAAAGGGGCTGACTCAGAAGGCTGGAAATCATTATCCTCCCCATATCTCCCATTCCTGTAACCGTTTTCTCTTCAGGTGCAGGACCAACAGTGCAAGTCCCTAAACATCACTAAAAACAGGCTCACCCAGCAGACTGAGGAGCAAAGGTTAATAAATTCCCTTTCCTCAGCAGATCTCCCACTCCATGTTGCACAACAAAAGGGAACTTCAAACGCACTTTTTTGGGTGTATCCTCAGCCAGTCCCTCCATGGCACAACGTTAGAGAGCTGCGAGTCCTCGGTGTGCAGATTGCAGCTGCTGGAAAAAAGAATCAGGAAAAGGCAAAAACTACCAACTTCTGGGAATAGCAAGTCCAGCTCTGTTGATCCTTTCCTTCCCAAATACAGAATTATAGAATCATAGAATGGTTTGGGTTGGAAGGGACTTCAAAGGCCACATGGTTCCAACTCCTCTGTTACAGGCAGGGACATCCTCCACTACCCCAGGTTGCTTCAAGCCTCGTCCAACCAGGGCTTGGACTCTTCCAGGGATGGGACATCCACAGGTTTTGTGTTCCTGTGCCTCACTTTCACTTTAAACCCATCCCCTCCCCGTCCTGTCACTGCCTAGGACAAAAACATGTGCTAATTTAAACCTGAGCAGAGAGCACAGACTGAACATTGTGGGAAAACAACAAAACACCACGCATCTCTTACCCGGGACGATAAAGGTGCATCAAAGAGTTTCACTGGGAAGTCTTTGCAGATTTAGAATGACCCAAAAATCCCAGGATGAGTTCCTGGATCTGCTGCTAAAGAGCTCTTTTAATAATCTAATCCCCGTGATGCTGAAAGCCGGGATGTTCTGTAGTGAGATGCACAGAACGTGACACGCATAGCACCAGGCGTGACTTGGACAGGCTGGGACAGCAGAATTTCTGTGGCTCTAAATCAAATCTTAAAGAAATATCTCTCCTGATATTCCCATGCTTTCCTCTTGCTGAAATTTATACTTGACTTTCCTGCAGTAATTTAGTGCTTTTTATTTAATAAAGAAGCAACCTCTACTGGAGAGCAACCCAAAGGGAGAGATTTGTTAGCACAGCCCTGATTTAATTGGTTACGCTGAGGTTTTGCACTTCTACAGGTGGTGGAGGAAAAGTAGAAACAATGACAAATGAATAAATTCAAACTGCACAAGGAGTATTTATTTCTCTGTTTACAGTTTCCAGTCGCAGAAGATGTTGTATCTATTGATCCCGACACTCTGTGCGCCAAGGATGAGTTATTTCATCCACTGCTCCTCAAGCACTGGTCCACACCTTCCTGACAGAAAAATATAATTTATCCCTTTGAAAGTGTTGCCTGGTCATCTTTTGAGGTTTAAAGGCCGGTTGATCTACGGCTCTGAGTTCTCAATAAGGGGGCTGGATGGCTCTTTGTTTGACACCAGGAAAAGGGGAATATACGGCAATGTATCTGCCCGTCTTCGCATCTGTCTCAGCTCATCTGCAGAAAAGCAACCCCCACAGCCAAAAGATATGGCCAACAGAAAGAAAGTGTCATGGGATAAAATTAATTCCCTCATAGTTAAGCACAACTTCCAAAATTTGTGTGATTTTCAGATATTTGCAAATTTTTTTAACACAAACTAGATTATCTACATTTACATGAAAAAAAAAAAAAAAGTGAGGCTTTGACCTTCATAAACTTTTTCAGGATCTTTGTCTCATTTTGCCCTAAGAAGAAGATTCAGGTTTCAGATAAACTCATAAATCTAAACTCTTATCTATGGGTTAGAGTAAGAACTACACACAGCTAAGAGAAACAAATGGTATTTTGCACAAAGAAGGAACTGAACAAAGTTTCCCTCCATTTGTTTTTAGAATAGTTCATTTAGGCTATGAAACAGCACAACAGCACTGGGCCATCTTTTCAGAGCAAGCCCTTAGTGCACCAAAAACGGTGGAAGTTTATAGTGAATATAAATGAGTGAAAAGTTTCTCACTTAGTCCAAGTCCAACGAAGGCTGTTCCCCGAACTGCACAAATGACCACAGCTGGAATGGCACAAGTATGGAGTTCCTAATATGCAAGCCCAGGAAAATGGCCCAGCAAATGACACACAATTTATAAAGTAAACAGTAGGGGTTTTTTTTCCCCTAAGTTGTTTCTTTAACTGCATTGATTAGCAATTCATCATCCTATTTAAAATTCAATATTAACAAAATTGTAATGGATCAGCCTGACTCTGAAATCAATTCCATAGTCATAGCCATGCCCTATTATGAAGTAATGGCAATGCTAATTTTATTCTGCCAAATGTAAATTGAGTGATTTATCACACCATTATACACTCACCCCGCTCCTTCAATTGGTTTCCAAACAAAAGGAGGCAAAAAAAGAAAGCTCAGGGTTACAAGTCCCCAATTTTGAATTAAGTAGCACTGAGTTTAGCCAGTCAATCCATATAAAATGCAACAGAGGATTTTAAGAAAGGAGTCAGAACCTGATCCTGCATGGCCTCTCTGACTTCAGCCTCCCTAATTGCCTCTGAGAGTGGTTGGGTTTTATGTCAGGTGAGAACCCAGCCCTCAATTTCTGTTACATTTCAGGAGGAGATTTAATAAATTTCTCTTACATTTCAGGGGGAGATTTAATAAATAGAATGCTGGACTGAGAAACAGAAAAGATTCTATTCTGTCCCTGTTCAAGACTAACTTGCTGGCAAGGAGCTCAGGTTTTTGCTTTGTGGTAAAAGAACATCCCATGAAGGCATTTCAGGATTTTTTAGAGATTTAATTAAGAAAACCTTCAAAGCAGCCACAGCTCTGTACCTAAAGCAGGGGTGTTCACAGAGGTTGCCATCACCATCCACTCATTAACAATTTTGCAGACCAAATGTCCCTCTCAGCAGCCCAACAGCCCAAGTTTGACCGACTGGAGCTGAGTTAGAAAACCCAGAACATCAACAAAATGGAGCCTGATGGAACCGAGGGGTTCCTGCCAAGGTAAGGGCAGGACACACCAGGGCCAGAGCAGCCAGGGAATGATTTGATGGTCCGAGGCCAGCTGGAGCCGTGGTGCAGATCAGGCCCTGCCATGCTGAACCACTCTGTGCTCCACTGCTTCTCAAAGCTGCCAGTCATAAACCCTTCTCGCAGCACAGATTCCCAGGGCCTGGAATATCAGGAAAACTCCTCTGGCTGTGAGCAGTGAGCTGGGGCAAGCACTGCCACCCCCCACCTGCCACCGACGTGATTCCACCCACACAACAACTCCAGCGATCCGAAATAAAGTGCTTGGCCTGAACTAACTTCTGGAAAAAACCCCAAAATATTCTGTTTACAAAGCACTAAAATGCCCCTAGTTTCAGCCACCCCTAATGGCTGTTGTAAATAATCTTTTCCAGGCCTTTTTCATATTCTCTAAGTCTGTCTCTTACACCTATTTATTGCATATCTAATTTGCTGTGAACAGAAGAAGCCAATAATATTACAGCTGCTAAAGGAGCTGGGATGCCTGAGAAAGACCAGCCACAAATGTTTTGTGTTACTGAGCTTTTAAGGGGTTTGACTGCTGGCATTATGTAAAGTACAGCCATTTCAGTCATTGCTTTGGTGGCTGCCACATTTTCACAAGGACGTGCTGCTACAGTCAGGGGGGCATCTCTAAATAATCTCTAAATAATGATAAAAGAGTCAAAATAAAAGTTATTTGGCTTATAATATGTAAGAATCACTCTCAGCCGACCTCAAATGATAACATACATTAAACTTAAATAAGAGGCTGGATTCTTGGCAGAAGCCTCAGGGATTGATGTGATGCTGGGACAAATAAGCAGAAGGGCAATTGTTAAAAAAGCTACAAGAACGATTTATTTGGTTATAATGTTGGCCCTGTGTAACCTCATGTTTGTTTTGCCCTTTTTTTCCCTAATTACTCCTGGTAGAAGGAAATGCCTGAACCAAGTTTCAAGTCCAGGAGAATTTTTGAACCCCTCAGAAAAAGCCCGATTTTGACATCTTTGAACCCCAACCAAGTGCCCAGGATGCCAAACAGTGAGAGGGTATTCCTAGAAAACTTTTGAAAACGAATATATCCAATGAATTTGCAGGACCTTTGTTGAAGACTGGAACATTTTTTCATTTCAGTAACCTGAAAATAAGAGGGATGAGAATGAAATAGAGTCTACCCTTGAAAAATGCAAGAAAGGGCAGCAAAAAGGAACAGAGGATGAGTACAAGAATCCAAGCTAAGGTAGTAACAAAAATAAACTGAAAGGAAAAAGAAAATAAAAGAGCGGATTCTGTGCTCCAGCTCACCACACAACCCCGGCATCTGCGTTTATCCTTGAGATCTTCCAAAAAGCTGCTTTCTAGGAAATCTATTTAAAAAAAAAAAAAGAGCCTTGGATTTTCCTATGTCGCTGTAGGACACGAGAAAGGACCACACGAACACTCGGATAGATCTGAGGGAATGATCTCAGAATTTCTCCTTAATTTCTCACAGAATATATAGACCTCTGACCATGACAGTAGATTGGAAGGTGAGGTTGCCACCTCTTAATCCACACTGGTCAAACAGACAGTCCATCACTCTTTTCCCATCATGAGAAAGGAATTAAAAACAAAGAACAGTTACGTAAACATTGGCTATTATCTACATTAAGACTTGCGAGAACTCTGACTCCAAAAAATGCAATTAGAAGGCTGAAAAAGCAGGGGAACATTCCGAGTCAGAAAGCGGTGATGCGCCCCGTGGATGGGGACCCTGACCCTCTGCTCTGCAGGACAGCACACCCTGAGGCTCTCCTGCAGGCTGCTCCCTCCCTCCTCAGCTACTCCGGTCTCTTTGAGGAGGACTGACCTCCCTGGGGCTCTCAGGAGAGGGGAAACCCCTGCACGCTCTGGGTATCCCCCCCGTGCTGGGGGGCCGAGCCAGCTTTAGGAGCCCTGAACTCCTCCTGATCTGCCAACAGCAAACGCAACGCGGTTGTTATAAATAAGAGACCAGATTATCAATTTAACAACTGTCCATTCATTTTATACTTCATTGTAGTTTATTATTCATTACCTGAATGTTATATTTCGTCCTTTATTAGCAGTTACTGCTAATTACTCTGTTGTTGTAAAAAAAACCCCTCCAACTCGCGGTAAGCTACTCCTTATGAGAATATGTAAATTTGAGGAATGTATGGCATCCCTACCCTTCCCCCGTTGCCCAGCTACCCCCCCCAAGCCTGTCTGAAGATACCAGAGAGAAGAAAAAAAC
>WEIT01010119.1:194013-226414 GCA_013389985.1 Dryoscopus gambensis | reverse complement strand
CTGATCACTTTTAATAAAGGCTTGTAAAGGACCCGCAGTCCTGCCCGTATTTATTTCAAGGTGGCAGGAGACAGGGCAGGAGGTGAGAGCATCTCCCACGAAGCTGACTCTGGTTCGTGATACCTCTGGAGCTCGGAGCTCATCAGGTATCAGTAATGTCTCAGATGGAAGTGTCTGTCTGTGTGGTGCCCTGGGGGCAGAGGGGCAGCTGTGCCCTGGGGCCGGGGCGAGCGTGGCTGGAGCTCCCACGCAGGCAGTTCGTGCTCCAAGTCACTCCCTTTGTCACTGGTGGCCCTGGGAGTGGCACTTTTAAGTGCTCAGTTTGTCTCATACTTGCAAATAACGCGGCCAAACGCTCCAAGGTATTTTATGCAAAAGCAGCGGAGCTGTTTGCAATTAAAGAGCCCATTTAGATCCGTATTCCTCTGGTTTGACCCTGCTTGAAAATCACTTCATCAAAAAAAAAAAAAAAAGAAGAAGGAAAAAAAGCTGTTAATTGCGAGCATTCTGGGAAGCAGGATGGAGATATCAAGCTGAAGGGAAATATCCTCTTTAGGTGCTTTGATACCACGCAGACCCACAGTCCCAAAGTGTGGCACAATAACAAGAAAACAGTTGTGTGGTGAATTTATTGCTCACCGGTGGACTGAATCTAAATCTTTACATAATACCTGGAGTCTTTTCATTGATTTTCATGGCTGTGAACCAGGTCTGAGCTACTTGTTTCCTTTTTATCCCATCCTGATTGTGAGAAAAGTGTTCTGAATTGCTGAACTATTTAAAAAATGTTACCTTTCTGCCAGGCAAAGTGGACAGGACTCAACTGCAGCAGGAGAGATTTGTTGTTGATCATCTTTTCTTCTAACATCTCAGATGGCAAAATTCAGTGTGAGTAAAATGGATTAACTGAAGCAGGATTACAATTGAGGAAAGAAGCCTGTCAGAAAACCAGATATATTTTGCCAAAAACTTGGAATTTCACTGAAGCACAGGGTGAAGCTGAAATTACTCCTCCCTGTGCATTCAGATCACCCTTTGAAGGGCTAGCATCGGTGTGCTGTGTGTCCTCCCAAAGCTGTAAAAAAGCAGCCCTTAACAATTTCCGGTGATACTTCTACAGAGGTTGGAGCCAATCACTTGCAGGGCTTGGAATTTGGAACTTTATGTGCCATAAACACCCAAGGACCACAAACTTCAGCCAGGAATGCAAACGCTGCCTCATCTTAAATCAGAAAACAAATAGAAAAATGGAAGGAAAGAAAGAGAATGAATCGTGCAGCAGAGATGGTACCCAACCAGCCAGCGCTGAAGGGATTAACAAAAAAAGGAGAAGAGGAGTGTGAAGGTGAAAATCCCAAAGAGATTCACTGCCCTGCCAGCTGTCCCTAAACAGGGGGGTCTGAGTGATAACTCACATCACAATAAGCCCAGGAACAATTTTTTGGGGGAAGAAACCTAAAACACGGTGCTCTGGGGAAGGAAAAACCACAATGCTCGAAGAGCATGGAGCAGATCCTTGAATTCAAGTGCTCTGCAGGCTGAACACAGTCTCTGTGCTCACAGTCTCTGTGCTCACAGTCTCTGTGCTCACAGTCTCTGTGTTCCCAGTCTCTGTGTTCCCAGTCTCTGCGTTCCCAGTCTCTGTGTTCACGGTCTCTGTGTTTACGGTCTCTGGCCCTGCTGAGTCCAGCAGGATGGGAACTTGGATTTTCCCTGACATCAAAGGAGCCCACGGGCAGGTCCAGCTCAGTGAACCCGTCCATGGAGACTGTCCTGCAGTCCGTGGGAGTGAGGGAAATGCTGGATCTGCTGTCAGCAGCCATGCACAGACCTGCCTGGAGAATGCTCTTTTCTTTTTCCTTTTATTTTTTCTACTCGCCAACATTCAGTAGAACTCTTTTGGTTTTTTTTTTTCCCCCAGAGGGAAAATACTCTAAATATCATGTAGTGCACCTGTTTNTCACTTTGAGTGGCAAGGCCGAATTCCTCCTCCCCCACGTCGAAGCCCTGCCAGCTGTCCTTGAACAGGGTGGGGTCTGAGTGATACATCACAATTAGCCCAGGAACAATTTTTTGGGGGAAGAAACCTAAAACACGGTGCTCTGGGGAAGGAAAAACCACAATGCTCGAAGAGCATGGAGCAGATCCTTGAACTCAAGTGCTCTGCAGGCTGAACACAGTCTCTGTGCTCACAGTCTCTGTGCTCACAGTCTCTGTGTTCCCAGTCTCTGTGCTCACGGTCTCTGTGTTCCCAGTCTCTGTGTTCCCAGTCTCTGTGCTCACGGTCTCTGTGTTCCCAGTCTCTGTGTTCCCAGTCTCTGCGTTCCCAGTCTCTGTGTTCACGGTCTCTGTGCTCACGGTCTCTGGCCCTGCTGAGTCCAGCAGGATGGGAACTTGGATTTTCCCTGACATCAAAGGAGCCCACGGGCAGGTCCAGCTCAGTGAACCCGTCCATGGAGACTGTCCTGCAGTCCGTGGGAGTGAGGGAAATGCTGGATCTGCTGTCAGCAGCCATGCACAGACCTGCCTGGAGAATGCTCTTTTCTTTTTCCTTTTATTTTTTCTACTCGCCAACATTCAGTAGAACTCTTTTGGTTTTTTTTTTCCCCAGAGGGAAAATACTCTAAATATCATGTAGTGCACCTGTTTTCCTGCTCCAGCAAATATTCATCTATCCCCTACCATTTCAAATGCTGGCAATAAGGCATCGCATTTATTTCCTACAAGGGATTAGCTCCTTATAAACCCACACTGCTGCTGCACTAACGGGGAACAACTGGAGGTACAAGTGCTGCATTAATACTTTACCATCAACAAGCTTTGATCCTCCGTGGCTGCAGCTCACCAAAGCCAATTAATTCCTGCTGAATCCCTGCCTGTGGGCTAAAAACACCTAAGCACAAGTTTAATGTACTCTGACTGCTTCCCCTGAGAGGGTACCTGCAGACAGAAGCCAGTTTTAAACTAAAGCATCTCCTGGGAGCAGAGCAGGCAGAAGGGCCTGGTTTCCCTCTAGGCTCTTTAGCCAGAGATTTTTTTGGCACCCAGGTGGGTTTTCTGTCAGAGATGAAGCTCATGCTGACGCTGTTGTACCACTCCACACTCGCATTTTATTCAGGGCTGGTGGAATTACACACGGCTGCTTCTGGCCTGCAGTGCAGGCACACAGATCTGCTCATGAGCTCGGGAAAATTTGGCTGAATATTTGTCCCGACATACCTGAAAAGCTCGGTGACCTGCAGGGGAAGCTGTGAGAACACCACATGCAGTGCCCAGCTCTGCTTCTCTGTCTTGCACACATTTTGTACCCTTCCCAGGGTTCTGTGCTTCACATTCAGCCATTAATTCCCTGGAACCGGGCTGGCAAGCAGGCACACTCCATTTATGTTTAATCCACCAGCTCCTGAATGTTGATGTGTGCCAGCAAACCAAATGTAAATGCAAAGCAGTATGTAATCTGTGAGAGCTAAGGAAAATTATCAAGTGACATACTTTACCATGTGAAATAACTGAATCAAACACGATTCCTTCCAAATGAACAGAGATGAGCACACTGCACTGAATTTAAAAGGACCAGCAAGCCAACAAAGGCTCTGTTAATGAGTCAGGAGCCTCATCCGAGGGGATATTGAAATAACCCAGCTCAGCAGCCCAGCGATTCTTTTATTTGTTTCATTCATTACTTTGTTTACCAACACTAAAACCCTCTGCCCTGCAAGCTGGTCATGAAGAAATCAGAGACTGATTAATGGAGAAAACGAAGGGAAACCAGTCCCTCTGATTAACTGAGAGATAAACAGAATTCTTCTTTGTTAACCAACTTCCTTGAGTTAAAATGAGACTCAGAAATCCTGACCAGCACTGCTCTTGTATTAAACATCCCCATCTTGAAGCTGGCATCTAATTCAGAGGCAGACTTCTTCAAAGGTTATTCATGTGTTATTTTTTCAGCTTTTTATTAGTGGTTGCAGCAACTTGCTGAAGAGTGAAGCTAAAAAAACATAACCCAGGCACCCTAAGGGCCGTGAAAAGAGAATTAAGAAAAATGTAATATGCACTTCAAAAAGGCCACGCTCTCACACATTCTGGAGTGGGTTGGTGCAGGGATGGAGCCAGGGGTGCTGCGGGTCACAGGACAAGGCAGGAGGTCTGATTGTGCACATCCTCCACATCCCAAATTGCCTGAGCTCAAATTATGAGTGGTTTGTCCTTCATTTTTGAAAAGTAAATTACTGTTCACAAGAATATCTGAGTTTCAAGACTGCCTCAGGAATTAATTTCACAGGCTGTGAAAATACTGCAGAAAACAAAGTTCTGTCTCTTTTTGGCTTTTCCAGCCAGCTGAACGTGCTGAGATTTGGGCTCTTCTATGCTGCTACAACCTGAGAAGTGCATTCTGCACAAAGCCTTTAGCACTACAGGATTAAATGTGAGATAAAGGCCTGTAATGCACCCATTGCCTTTCTACTGAGTGCTTGCAGTTGCAGCACAATCCCATATAACAAAACTTGGGCCCAAGTTTTTACTCTCTTTTTTTTCTTTTCCCCAAATGGCAGGACAACTGGAATCATTCCAGAACTGTACAAGCCCCAGAATACTTTCTTAATCTCAATTTAGGATTCCTGAAAAGGCTTAAAGGGATGTTCAGCTGTGGCCATTATAACTCCACTAAAACAATAGAGCTGCACTGGGTTACATCCTCTGAAGACACAGCATCAAGAACTTCACAAAATTATCATTAATAAACTGATGGAAAAGTAGTGAAATTGTCACTAATGCACTTCATGGATGTCTTAGAACCTCCTTCCCTCAAAATCTGTGAGTTATGGACATTAGATCCAAACTCAAACCTAATTTTGCAGTAGTAAATCTTTTTCTCCATCTTTATCCCTCGTTATTTCCAGCTGAAATGAACTCGTGCTGATAGAACTGAAGGATAATCAGAAACAGACTAATAAATACTTTATAAGTCTGATTATGAGGTATTGATCTGGGAATTCTGAAATAGTCTCTCTTAAAGTGGCTCTGCTGCTAAGGGGGGTAATTCAGAGGACCGAGAGGGATCCTCTCCTGAAGAGCTGAAAATGATCCACTAAAACCTACCTGTGGGAGGAAGACATGCTCAGTACAGATAAAGCAGGCAAAAAAGAGAATTTATGCTCTTTCCCACACTCCAGAAGAACAATTTTACTCACGGGGAAGCCAGCAGACACTTCCCCCACCAATTTGTGGAGCAAAACCTACAAACCTGTGGGCTCTCAAGAGCAGCGATGATGTCACTGAGGGGTAAAAGTTACATTCAGGTGTTTTCAAAACTTTCTGGAGTTTAAAACACAGGTGGTTTTGAACGTGCCAGCTGGGAAAATCTATATAATTAGACTGTAATTTTAAGAATATTGCTCTGCCTGTCTGCTGTAATCAGGGGCTTCTCTGAGAAACTCATCTTCTCTGTGTCAGCAAAGAGCTCGTTAATAATTACTGATTTATAAGACATCGTATTTGTGTTCAATAATGCTAATTTTATGGATTCCTGAACAGCTTCTTGAGTAATGTCATTATTTAATGTCGAAGGAGTGGGGAGCTCAAATAAACCAGCTGCATGTTTTCTCTCTTTTGCATTCTGCCTCCAGAGGAGAATACAAAAAAATCAAGATATTCGGCATAACTCACATCATCCGGATGGATTTACCAATCACACAGAACTGAATTATACCTCTTACTAACCAACAAATTCAATATTTAATATAAAAGCAACCTAAAAGAGATCATTACTTTTGCAATATCAGCAGATTGTAGCACGCAGAGGTACAAACTGTCAGAAAAACAATGGTTTGTAGAAAGCCTTTCACGAATCCTGCTCTATCTGGAGTAAACTGGACCTCTCTGATTAACTTTGACACGTGAAGGCGCTGCAAATGATTCAATTAATTCAAAAATTATTTTCATGGAGAAGATATATGCTCCTCTGCCACTTAACTAATCATGAAGTCAGTGTGATGGAACATTCAAACCCAGGAAAACTTCTGCTGGAAGGATGCAAACAGCACAGTCAGAGTTTTGTTCAGATGGCACTTTCAGCGTTTCACTCTGCAGCCAGAGCTTGCAAAACTTGTTGGGATTTGGGCAAAAATTCCAGTTGCACACCAAGCAACCTGTTGGGTTTTAATGGTAGATTATCCTACCCCATTGTCTTGGTTTGAAAAGACAGGTGTCAGCTTAAGGAAGGCAGGAGCCTCCCTTGAAATGGAAACTGTAAACCCCCTCCCTCCGAATTATTAGAATTTTGAAATTAAGGGGCTCTCAGGCAAAGATATGGGAATAGGAATAACAGTTCTTTACTGGGAAAAAGGGGGAAAAACAAACAAATGCAAGAGTACAAAACAAAACAAAACAAACCACTGACAGAGTCAGAACTATACCCTGACAGCCTGTTGTCACAGGGAGTTGGTAGCAGTCCAATTAAACAGTGGCTGCAGTTCTCTCTGAAGTGGTTCTGTTGAAGCAGTGATCTTGTAGAAAAGGTCTGGTCCTCCTCAGAAAGCCCAGTGGTGCTTGTGTAGCTCCTGTCCTCTGGGGATCCAGTGGGAAAGGCTCTGTCTCTGTTGCAAAACTCTCAATCTTTTATCCAGGATGGAATGCTCAGCTCCTTCCCCCTGGGCGGAGCATCTCACAATGGGATGGTGAGTTATGATGGGCCATTAGCAGCAGATAGCCCAGAGGGAGGAGGCAGGGAACATTGCCATACCTGATTTTAACAGCTCATGAAGATGGTAATCAGAATACAGATAACCCAGGACATCCATGAAAATCAGTTCAGAATAAACCCCTTCTCCTTCTTTCTGTCACTTTCTCTTTGTTTCCCTCAGCACAATTCCCTCTCTCTGGCAGTGAAACTCCAGGTGTGACCATGGCCCTGCTCCCTGCTCGCTGTCAAGGCTGAGTGAGTGCTTGTGTCACGCTCCAGCCTCTGCTGCTCTGTGGCTTTTTCTTCTCTGGATTTCCTCCTTTTCTTTAAACCAGGTGGGATCCAACGTCGTTGAGCGACAAGGAATTTTAAAGCTCCCATATATATCACATATCTATAGGACACGTCGTTATCTCTAAGAGGCAAAACTGGCACTGCAGACACTTCGAAAGCAGATCTCGAATGGATCTGCACTGAAGGTGCTCCCCAGCCTGGATTTGGGAATCACAGAATCATTAAGCTTGGAAAAACCCTCCAAGAGCATCGAGTCCTAGCTGGGCCCCATCCCCACGTTGTCCCCAGCCCACAGTGCCGAGTGCCACCTCCAGCCCTTCCTCGGGCACCTGCAGGGACGGGCACTCCCAACCTCCCTGGGCAGCCCCTGCCAGTGTTTATTCACCCTTTCCATGAGGAAATTCCTGCTGATGTCCCACCTGCCCCTCCCCTGGCCCAGCCTGAGGCCGTTCCCTCTCCTCCTGTCCCTGTTCCCTGTGAGCAGAGCCCGACCCCACCGGCTGCCCCCTCCTGTCAGGGAGTTTCAGAGAGTGAAAAGGTTCCCCTGAGCCCCCTTTTCTCCAGAGCAGAGCTAGTGGGCTCACTGGTTCATTGTCAAACACCTCCTTTTTGTGTGGGGGTCTAAAGTTGTGTCCACATTTAATTACAAAAATTCTCATTATGAGAACAGAATTGCAAGAAATCTCTCCTGGCTGAATTATAAATGGGGTCAAACCCTGCAATCTCTATTCAGAAACACTGTCAGTGACATTATCACCTTAGTGACTCCCTGATTTGACCCCAGACCTCTTTACCTCAGGTTTCACCTGAAATTCCACCTGAAAACGTAACTTGGAGGGTAGTAGGAGCTCACAGCCATCTATTTGAGCAAAACAAGGATGAGATTTATCCCATGCTGTCATTTCTGCAGAAAGCCCTGCCATAAGCAGGCTGCAGGATTAAAACCCCTGCCCGTTTGCCAAGCTTCTCCCTTAAAACCACATTTTCAGCAGTAAATGTGCTCTGATCTCAGCTTAACACATCGAAGCTGGTCTGGAATCAAACTTTCCCTTGGTATTACTACACATTTTTAGGTGTAAAGATGACAAAGCCTCCCCAGGCTACCTTGAACCTCCCCTTCTGCCCCTCTGATGCCCTGGGCTGATGTTAGAAAGAGCAAATGGATTGCGAGGGAGCGGGATGAACTCACACATTTGGTTTGTTGTTATCTCCAGGCCAGCACAGCTCAGTGTAATTCACCCAATTCTGTAATTTCTGCCCAAGAAACTCCCTGCAATGAGATTACAGGAGAACTGAAGGTCACTTCTGAGCTGTGTCACCCAGAGGAAATTCAATGTATACTTGCACTATATTTATCTCCAGCAAATGTTGTGCAACAAATAGGATAAAGCAGAGGTGGGCAGAGAGATAAAATTGAGAGTGAAGTGTTGGCTTGGGAGGGTTCATGGCAGGGAAAATCTCACCAGGCTGCATGAGGCAGATCTGGGATGCTGGGGCTCTGTAAAATCACCTGAACTCTTCATTTTTTTTAAGAGTCAGTTGTGTTTAAACAGATTTTTTTTGGTAGAAAATGAATTGTTGCACATAAACACAAGCGGGACAAAAATTAGCAAGCAAAAAGAGCTCCCAACCCCCCACAAAAGTTACAAGGCACTTACTAGAGGTAATGATTTTTGACCTGAGGGCTCCATGTCAGCCTGCCAGGCAGGCAGAGGGTTCCATGTCTGCTGTAGGAAGCAGAGAACTCCAAATGCCTCAGCAAATGTCTGCTAAAATCAGGTTTCACCTGGAAATGTTAAACAGCAATGGATTTTCTTTGTAATCAAATTGTGCTCCTATTAATACTTCTCAGGAAACACATTTTACATCCAATCCCATTAGCTCTCCTTTTTGCAGTTAATTTTTTTTCACGTAACTCTTCTCCTCCTCTTGCAGAAAAAGCAGGGAAATATCACTGAGTTACAAATTCCATTTCTGTTTCCATCAGCTCATTATATAAATTATTCAGAACTGTTTTATAAAGTGGGGACTTCAGCTTCCTTTACAGAAAGAAGGAGAAAAGACAGTCCTAAAACAAAACAAAAAGGTAAAACCCCCCCAAACATTCTATGCAATTTTAATTATCCTTCCCATTAAACTGAAGCCTGTTCACCAGTTTATAATCTCAAGAAAATGTCTTTATTCAATAGATATTACTCAGAATATTTTATATACTTATACCAATTACCATTCCAAACCTCCCAACTCTCTCTCCCCAAAAGGAAAGAGGAAAGAAAACAACAAAGGAACAAATCCCAAGGCACAATATTTCCTGTGGGTTTGAACTCTCAATTTGCATATTCATCCCCAACAATCAACATCTTCTGCCACCTCCGCAGTTACCTCTTACAGAAAAACTTCCTCTGCAAGCCAGAAGCCACCACCTTGCACTCTGCCAAACAAGGGATTTTAATCAAAGAATTCCAACCAGTGACACATTTCTTAATTAGAAATATTTCCAGTTCCTATTTTGACAATAATCAAAGGACGTTTCTAGTGTTTACATCAAAACCCACATGCTTCTGAGGGCATTGAAATCTCATACCAAGAAGCAGGAAGAATTTGGGAGCACTCTAATTCTTTATCAATATTCGTTTGCTGTAGTGAAATTCAAATACTGGCTTAGCAGCCAGTGGTTGTCTGGCAATCCAGGAAAAATTAATTCACTTTTTTAGATGGAGATCTTCCCCATGATAATAAAAATCACAGGGTTTCTTTTTCTTGATTTATTTAAATCAAGTGTCTACCACTTACTGAAAGGAAACAGCTGGAAAAAAAGAAATTATGATTAGTTAGAGAGTCCTTTTGGATTATTCAAGAGCAGACAGGCTTTGGGGTTTTCCTACTGGGATTACACCAAAGTTTAGTTGCAAACTGGTCTTGATTTTGGGGTCCAGCAGAGAATGACCGAGGGACTGAATCTTCCTTCCTTGCCCTGGGGAAGGGGAAGCTGGAAACTTGTGGTAAAGTCACCACAAAGCAGCAAAATTTGAAAATTCTCAGCAGTTTAGGAAAGAGAGGAAATAGTACAGCAAAATCAAGGTGGTTTGTTCCAAGAAAAAAAATGTCAGCAGGAAACTACCGGACAAGATTCCAGCAGAAAGACAAACCCTGGAATAAATGCCTGGAGCAGGGAAAGATGAGACACAGAGGGAAAGATGAGGGATGATCTTTAAAGGTAAAACAAGAGACAAGATGTGCCCGTAGGTCTTTCCTCACTCCATTTCCTGCTGTTTGGTGTAAATTCTGCTTTTCAACCGTAATTCAACAACACAGAAAGTGTCGTCCACTATGAGACACAAACCTTGAAAATTAAACTCCTTTAACTTCTGTGTAATTGCTCACTTAAGGATCAGGTTTGTTGAGAGGGATCTCCAGATCAGTGCAAGTGTCTGGGGAGCCAAACAGAGGCTGAAATTCTGGGGCAAAAAGGAGGCAAAGCGAGAGCTGGGGAAGGAGAGTGACAGGGGTGAAACTTCGGGAGTTAAAAAATCAGTGAACGCCCAGCACACATCAGCACTGTCATCCACATCAGAACAAAACCTTCTGCCTTCTGAAGATGAGAAAGGGAAGTCAAGAAGTCATGATTTTCATCTGGAACATCAAACAGTAAACTGATTTCCTTTAGATAAAACCATGTTAGCAGCTGGATTGTTAATTATGAAGCACATGACAGCTGACAGCAGATGTCAATAGAGTATTTAGAGAGGATTCCACTGATTGAAAACTAAATGTTTTATCTCCCCAAATAAAAGACACATAAAACAGATTCTAGCAGTGTTGCAGGGGAATGAAGCAAGTTTAAAATTCCGTGTCTAGAAGTAGGTTTTTATAAGCTCTGATATTAAACTGCTCATATAAACCCAGCACAATATTAATAATGGAAACACGCCTGAATCCTTTCAGTCAACATCGCTCACTGCTTCGTGGGAATATGATGAAAGCTGTCAACAGAATTATAGAAAGGAGTCAGGATTAGTGGTGTCTTTTTGTAAACTGATAGCAAAGTTTCTACTGAGCAAAGTTTTGTTCATGATGCTTTCTGTCCATTCTTGCTCGGCTTTTCAGTAGCATAAAAATAGGTGAACATTCAAATACATTATTTGCTCTTTGATCCTGCCTCCAATAAACATAAGCTTGGTTATTGTTTTTTTAAACATCCTTTTACTTTGTTTTGCATTTATTGATTTTTTTTTTTTAAGGGGATGAATTGTGCTGTTCAGCAAGGCTCAGAGGCTGAAATATTTCATAGCTGTGTTATTCATAACTCCGAATTTCAATAATCCGTGGCACCTCCTTGTCCTTTAAAATATTGGCAGCACTCCGTGGTTTTTATTAAAATATCTGTGATTCTTCTTTTTAATTTGTCAGACAAGGGATGGCACAGGTGGTAATGCAGAATAGGAGGATTCATCTGAAACAGAAATAACCTCCAAGGACATTACCCTGCTGTCTGTGTTTATTCAAATCCTACTGACTTTTGTGAGGACTCTGAGTACCAGTCCAGGTTCTTTTCACCTCTCCAGCGGGTAAACAATCATTTTCATCTGCTCTGATAAATTCCCATCATTTTATTCCCACCTTGCTCAGGGATATCTGGAAGAAGTAAAAACACCCGCTCGGTTAAAACCTGAGTTAACAAATCAGAGCAGCCCAAATAACCTTGCAAGTTTAAGCGGTGCCTATTCCTGTCCCCACCAACAGCCCCAGCCCAGAGCTGGACAGATATGAGCCAAAGACATGAATGTATCAGACAGGCCACAGCAGCCTGACCTCAAACAATAATTACTTGTTTGGAAAGCTGAAAACCCGGCAGAAAGGCAGATTTTTCAGGTAAATAAACATGTTCAGATTGCCTTGGAAGCTTTTGCAGCTGGGACGGAGGAGTCGTCACCGGAGCACAAATAAATTAGAGTTCTCAGAATTAATGTAAAGCCTCATCTCATCTTGCAGCCTGAGAAAAAATAATCGAATCAAATAATTTATTCAAGGAATAGCAGCTGGAGGACAGCTGTCATCTCAATTAAAGGAACTCCTGTTGCCAGTCATGCCACATCACTCCTCTCTCGACCCCAATCCATCCATTTGTGTAGTTATGAGTTGGAGACACTCCTTAAAGGTAATTCTGTCTTCTAACCCCATCCCTGCCTTCTGGGAATTTAGTTTTGTCCCATCAAACTCTGTTTCTTGTCTAACCAGCATGTCTGATAACCCGCAGTCAAACCTGGCAATCTTTAAGGAGTCCTCAACAATTTGACCCTTTTTGTACCTTCTTAATATATATTTGACCTTTACATTATTTTTTTTAATACAGAAATGAAAATAAATTTCATAAATGTGCAAAATGAAAGGACATGGTTGAGAATTTGAAAAGTTTATCATGTAATAGAGGAAATCTAATAAAGGATTTGTCATGATAAAAAATAATATCCCATTTGATTACACAGCTCTTCTGAAATTATTCAGTCTTTTGTTCACTTTGGTAAATGAACCTTTTAGTACCATAAAAATCATAGAATATCCTGAGTGGGAAGGGACCCACAAGGGTTATTCAAGTCCAAATTCCTTTGTTATCATCCAGAATATGAATATCAGCATTATTCTGAGTGTGCTGGGATACACAACATTTGCAGCGTATTTAACCTTACCTGATTTAGTTCTATGTCCTTAAATGAACATTTCACAGTTTTTGCCAAAGAAAGTTGTGATGCCCTTCCTTGTTAAACTCTTTTCCAAGAATTTCCTCTGGAATGTGGGAATTGTGAAATCTGTTGAAAGGGATAAGGAAAATATGAGGAAAAACTCATCCCTGGGATGATTCAAAACCTTCCTTTATGAGATGTGCCTGGAACATGGAGATAATGAAGTCACACTTCCTGATGAAACATCATAGAAGAATAAAACACTTTCTTGAATGTGATAAAGGTTAGTTGTTACAGTTGTTAGATGTGAGATGTTACAGTTTAAAACTCTCCCGTATTTTAATTTGTAAGTCTTTATGGCCAAGATTCGTGCGAGCCAATTGCTACCATAATCACTTAATTCCTGACTCCACAGAAATTAACTCCACAATTCAATGGCAGAGAGCAGAATCATTTCAAGATTCTTGCAGTTAGAGGATAGAGTGTCTTATTTAAATACGGATGCACTGTGAGCTACCTGCTCTTGCAAAATTTGGCTGGAAATTCTAATAATGATACTGCACATTATTATTTTTCAACAGTTGGATGTTATATTCCTACACAGAGATAGGGATTTGTTCCAGACAGGGAAAGCAACATATCAGAAGTGCATAAAAATTAGGATTTCTTTCCAATTAGGCAGCTAATAAAAGTAGCTTAATAATCCTTTGGAAGAAAAAATAAACTGATATTTTCTAAAGTTCAAATTGAAGGCTTCATTTATGTACAATATTCTAACCAGGAATAGAAAGGAAAGGGATGTATCCTAGATAAAAATAGGAAGAGATAGGCACAGCCATTGTTTTTCATCTGGTGTGCTATGCTAAGACAGAATAGCAAGAAGAAAAACATTTGATTTTGATTAAAATTTGGTTATCTGGTAATTTCTTCCACAAATATTTTAAAGTTCCTCTTCTGTTTAACAAAGGAAGTGCTGAGGATCAGTTTTTAATACCAGAAATCATGGTACATCATGGTACATAGGAAACATCATATTATTGAAGGAATTCTGGAGCATTTATTCTGGAGATCAGGCTGGATAGGGATGGATTTCCTTTCACTTCCATCGCATTTTAACCTGAACTCTGTCAGACAAGAGGTCCCTGCTGTCATCAGCCCTGAAATGACCAACCTCGTTTTCAAGCAAACAAACTGGAAGGTAAAGATGGAAGGGTTTGTAAAAGAGGTGATGGATAAAGAGACTTCAAGAAAGGAAACCGTGGAACACATTCAAAGAGCTAAAAACACAAACAAATAAACAGAAACCACGGAATATTTCCAAAATCTGCTCAGGCCAGCCAGAAATGGCTCTTGCCTCACCCAACAGGATCCAGCCGACGAGAAAACAGAGGCACAAATGAGCCTGAATCACAACCACTCCTCTCTTGTACTCTGGGCTGGTTTCAGCTCCTCTCCTTGAGGGAACAAGTGGTGCAGAAGATGCTCCCAGTTAGATTTTTGCTGCTGGTTGGGACCTGCACTGACATTCCAGCTCCTGGCTTGATAAGCACTGCGAGTTCTGCCAGCCACACGTTTGGCCTTGTGCAACCAAACCAGGCCAGGTTTTAAGCACAGTAACTCAAGGGTGACGTCCTGGACAAGCCCGAGGTGAGGTTTTGTTATAAAGAAGATGAGTTAATTGGCTTTTGCATGATTCTTAAGTTGAAGGTGCTAATTAAATAAATTATTAATTAAAGGTAGATGAAGTAAGTTGTTGTACCTTGTTTAATAATTAAGAATCAAAAGTTTGATGTTAAAAAAGCTCAGAAAAATGTTTGTATCCCCTGTTAAAGGTGTTAAATTAATCCTAATTCCTTACCCCAGTTAAAATGTTAAAATGTGTTAATTAAGATTTCCTCAATGTTAGCAGTTAGAATGTTGTATAAGAACACTGTCCATGTTAAAAGATATATTTTGTAACATTTTTATTTGAAGTTAATAATTATTTTTAAGTACACCTATCTCAGAGACGAGCCAAATTAAGCTGCAATATTAAAGGACCAAAGCTATTCTTAGCTCACTTTCAATGGCCAGTAATTTGCAACCATGGAAACTATGCATACTGATGAGGGACTTTTCCCGCCGTTAAGAGGAGCTGACATCATCCCCTGACAACCAACGAGCCATTGGTTAGAAAGGAATTAAGTCATCATCAAGCCAACAAATCAAGAGGAATCAAAGAGGCGGACCGGAGGCGGTGCTAGACTTTCAGAAAACCCATAAAAGACTGAACCCGCTGAAATGTGTGTCTCCTTTCCTGGTAGACTAGCTCCTGGAAGGACCCAGTGCTGTCGTCTGGTCAGCCTCCCTACTTTGGGATTTTACTAATCCATCTGACAGCACTGACTGGCTACTGTGCTTAGGCTCATTACCCTTTTTGGGACCTAAGTGTCTCTAATTCCCACCCCGGGATTTTATATTTTTATTTTCTCTTTTAATTTTCCTGTAATCAATAAATTTTCTTTTTAAGATAATTTTTGAAGCTGTCTCCTTATTTACAACAGTTTTGTTGTGAGGCTCTTCCCTTTGAAGCTTCATGTGCATAATTTAGGCTGTATAATTTCTAGGCCTTCGATCAAAAAGCAATTTGTTTTCACTAGGTTGAAATGGATGAGATTTAACTGATTAGGATTTCGACTGATACTGGTGGCATGTTATGGAACAGGAGGGCTCAAGGAGGGGATCTCAATTTTCTGGCCTTAGTCATGACAATAAATTGTAGAACAGAGCTGGCAAAGGAACCAGACTTTTATCTCAGCAGTGTTCTATAAATACATCAAATTCCTTAGACTGTTTACTAAAATCATAAAAACAATTTACTTTAGGGCCAAATCTACCAGAGCCCCAACTCTAAATTTGTAGAATTTCTGGTTTGGATAATTTCTGGGAATTTCTTCTCAACATCTATTTAATAATTACAGCCACTTCCTCCTACTGCTCTGTAGCATCCTCTTTTTACCACTTGCTTCCCAAGATATTCTTTGCTAGATCCATATAGCTTCTTCTTTTTCCTATTTACCCTGTTACATTTTTAAGAATTCCTTGATTTTAGGAATATATTTCTTCTCTGTTACTGTTCAACCGCTCTGACATTCGCTGATGTTTCACAGCATTTGCCTTATTCTGCTGCTCTGGGCTATTTTCCTGTAGCACAGCTGAGGTCTCACACTTAAGGAAAGAAAGTCTTTTTGATTTCAGTCAGGATCAGAGGAAATGTCCCTCACAGTCCTTAACTGATCATCAGAGCAAAATATTTTGAGATGAAGGTGCTTCTCTCCAAATAAAAACACTCCAGAGTTTCCTGTTTGTTGCATCTCTTCGGTGGCTTTACTGAATTTGTTACAGGTTGGCATTTTGTATTTTCACAAAAGGCCAACATTTTCCATTGTTGGAAGATCAATAATTTGGGGTTCGAAATTTGGCTATTAAATAAAATATGGAAAAGCGTGGCTTGAGGCAGAAAGGAAAAAATAAAGATAAAACATCTGATTGTTGTAAAAATCCATTGTTCAGCTCTGTTTACAACGCCTGAGTCAGGTGTTATCAGAATGCTGCATGTGCCATCATTTCCAGTGTGTTCAATAGGAGGTTCAGCAGAGTGAGAGGGAGATTTGAGCTTTTAATCTCAAAAGTCTCAGAAGTTATTTAAAACTTGACAAATGAGGTTATTACAAAGCAACTTTAATACCAAGCAAGGTTTTCCCCACATTCTTTTTCCATACAGAGTAAGGTTTTTAGACACATCTATGTTCTCCCACACTCATACAGATGTGAAATGAATTGAGTTTAGAGATATTTTGTGTATTTTTCAACTCTCTGGGTCCTTGAAAAGTACTTTTCTAAGGAAAAAAAAAAATCCAAGGAAAAGCTATTCAGATGCTAAGTTATCTACTGAAGTTTAAGGAAATAAAAGAAATCATCCTACTGAATGTTTCCCTTGACTGAAGTAATCTTCATTTTGGCTGGAAAAGGTTAAACATTGACATACAAGGTAGTTTTTGGAAGCAAATGAAAAGAACTGGAAAATCACACGAAACAAATCACAGGGGTAATTAGGGCAGAGCAGTTTTCTGGATCTGTACAGTGTAAAACTCCTCCTTTTAATGTCTAACTCCCTGTCCCATCCCAGTGGGAATCAGCAATTCATACAGAGATCACGGCCAAGTTAAAGGGGACCCTGAACCTCTCCTCTGAGTTTTCCCTCCAAACTGTTCCATGCCCTGCCAAGTTTCGACTTCAGGAGGATTCCCTGGGTTTGATTTCTAGCAGGTTTCCAGGCCAGAATTCCCTGCTGAGGTGCAGGAAATCTGATGGAGTCTTCTTTGCTTGGCTCAGGAGAAACCTCCCTGGCAAGTGAGGCGCGGGTGAGGAGCTCAAAATCTGCACCATCAACTCCCAGACTAACGAGAGGAAGTGTCACTGTTATGGAAAAGAGCAATAAATCACCTTCAGAGCTGAGAACGCAGCATTTGCGTGGTTTGCCATTTGCATTTGAGCCACGTGTGGTTAAACTCCCCCCCTGGGATGGTCAGGGAATTTTGTCAGGAGCTGCTTTATCTGCCAGTGTGAAAGTCATTATCAGCTCTGAAGTCTGTTGCTGTTTGTTCCAGTGATGGAAACACCAGGGAATTCTATTTCAGATTCCTAACTGAATCGGAACTGTTAGTTTAAAAAAAACCATAGTGCTCTTGTCTACTCTGGAAAAAATATTCCTTAGGTTTTGGTGGACATGCTCTCAACTGGCTGCAATATCAAATAACCCTGGCATAGCACATCCGCTTTCCAAACAATTCCATGAATGATCAGGTACAAATCATCTGGAGGCATTTTTTTGTGAACTGACTTGCCTTTTAAAAGCAGATGAGCTTTTCACACAGGAATAGTGACTCCAAATTTAACACATCTTAACGATCTTATTTAATCAGCAGACTGGCAAAGACATCTGGGGCTTCTCCTGGATCCTACAAGAAACAGATTCAGGAACCTGTGAGACAAAATTAGGAATAACAGAGCACAAAGATCCTGGTTTCACTCAGGGTCTGGAAACTTTGATACTTTACCTTCTCCAGTGCCTCAAATTATTCTCTAGAACAGACATTCTTGAACATCAAAACTCCAGTTGTACTTTTGGGGATTTGTAGAAGTCAAAGAGCTTTGACTAATCGAACATGTTAACACACGACCTGGTACATATATTTTACTTATGACAAGTGAATACTTTTTCTTATGAATTCACCATGCCCTTAAAATTCAGAAATATTTCTCTTTTCACTGGGATGATAAAATGATGTTATCATCGTTGTAATAAAAGTGCATTCTGCCAGGGTGAGCAATGAAAGAAGGAACCAGGACTTGTTCAGGTAGATCTTTCTGACTTCCAGGTGGGCGTGCCCAAGGCGTCCAATCCAGGTTTCTATTTAAAGATAACATTTTTCACCATGGCCAAGCATTGTCAAGAAAGTTTTGCTAAATACCCAAGAAATAAAGTGGCACAAGTGGAAAGGCTTCGAGGCTCTGTCAGTCTGGGAGCAGGAGGTGGCTGTGAACCCAGGGAATTTAACAGGTGCTTACCTTGCAATTGGGTTTTTTCCTTTATTTATTTCCTTGGCACCAATTATTGGCCACCATTAGGGATAAAATGCTGGAGAGCTCGTGCCTTTGGTGTGCCCCAGCCCACACAGAATACAAATAAGGGTAATATTCACATCAGGGTGAAGCTGAAGGCAGGAGGGGATGGGGATTCTTCCCTTTTATGGCTTTTCACTGTGGGGAGAAGAAAAATGAAATGGCCTTTATGAGGAAAGTGAGGAGGGATCCTCACAGAACAATAAAACCACAATATCTGATTATCTTAAATAAACTGCAGCATTGGAAAGTCCATCAAAACCTTGTATTAGGAAATTAATTTTTAAATATTGCAAATTGCTGCAAATTAATTTCTCCAGTGGCTGCCAAAATCATCCAAACTACTCCAACAGTGCTACAGTTGTAAGAAACTATTTGGAAAAATGTTTTGCTGACTTTAGCTTGTTAACACTCACCAAATCTGATCTGTCAAATTCAAGCTGTTCCAAGTACTGGAACAAAGAGATGAGAGAAGAAAATTATTGCATGATGGAGAAGAGAAACTCAAACCTGGTAAATAATCAAAGAAAGAAAAGTGACTACAAGTGTGACTTTCTATATTTGTATTTTTCCTTTTGAGTGATTAGGTATAAGGGATGAAATTGATGTGATTTGTACCTTATAAAGGGGAAAGAATTTATCTTTGCTTTATTTATACAATAAAACCAATAGAAACCATAGAGAGCAAATTGATGTCACCAAATGTTTTTGTCTAGATAAAGTTGAAAAGGAAGGAGGAGGACTGGCAGGAAACTTTGTTCTTGGAGTTTATGCTCTTTTAAACCAAAGTAGGTTTGCTGATCTTTGTGTGGTTATTCCTGGTGCTGTGAATTGATTTAAATATGATGGCATTTCTCATCTTTTCAACAGGGAAGGATTCATTTGACAGGTTCAGAACTGGATGTAGATGGATGTATAGGAACTAGATATATTTTCATCATAAGCTACAGTATTTGAAGACACAGTTCAGTAGCCCAGAGTTGGTTTAGTGACATTTAAAATCCAATTATCCTCCTAATCCATTGCTCTCATATTGCTGATCAACTTCTACCTTTGTCTTGTCTTTAGCATATATTCAGTCCTAGAAATCCAAGGATTAATTGACTTCCTTTAATTTGAGTAGATATAATATACATATATTTATTTTGCCTCAGCTGGTGCATTATTTCTTTTTAAGCTTGACTCACAACAGGAAGATTAATATTTACTATTTTTATTCACTGTTAACATTATCAATAAATATGTTGCTATGGAGGAAAAGTTGTGGCTGCTTTCCACATAGATCACCTTTTTAACTAAAAACAAAGTCTGTGGTCTTCCAATGATATTATAGAGCTGTCACTGAGTTTTTCCAGGCGAGGGCTCTCTGGTTTTCCAAAGAAAAAATTAAATTCTGGATGAAAGTTGCTAAAATCTAAAATGAATTGAGAATGTTGCTGTATTTTCAGTTCTTGTGTTCCTCACTTGACGCTGGGATACTGTGCAACTCTGCAAGGCATTTCATTCCTCCTTGGTTTCCTAGCGACATGGCACCGGGAAGCTTCAAATGAAAGATTAAACCTTCCAGGGATCACAGAAATGCTCTCCCAGTGGCTTCCCTGTCCGTGTTCCACAGGCAGAGCAGCAAATTCCGACCTCAATCTTCCCAACCTTCTCCTGTGACGGGGAAATTCTGAAGGTTTTTGGGCAGACCATTGGATGGGACTGATGGATATTTGGGATGGAGCTCCCATAGCCACACAGGGCTGGTTTGTAAACTCTCAGCACTGGCTGATCCTCTGCTCTGGGCTGGAATATCTGCTCCACTGGGTTCATTCTTGGATTTTCCTGGGTGATGGTGGCAGGATTTCAGCCCTGCACTTGTACACACTTAAATACATCAGCAGTCTTTGCCATGCTCTCTCAGCTGGTTACTCCCTGTCTGCCTTTGGCACAGCAGGCTTTTATTTCCTCTCTGGTGCTCAACTGCTTGTTTTGATTCCTGGGAACTCGTGCAGCAAATATTGCACTCCCCCACAGTTCTGAATGTACCGGGTCTGTATGAGACCGTCTGTGGGATGGTATTTACACTGGACCTGGTTATAAATAAAAAAGTCAGTATTTTTTAATTTTCATGATCCATAGGTGTATCTAACAGTGCATATTCTGTAGAATAGAACCTCTTAGCTGTAGCTGCTGGCTTGGCGTTGTCTTTTCTTTCCTCAAAGGACACTGCAGGGATCAGGGTATTCCATGGCAGTCACTCCACAGCCTTAATTCTTTTTATCCTTTTATTTTTCTGGTCCTTAGGAATGTGTGAACTTCATTCCAAACTCTGATTTTACTCAGGAATATGGCAGCAGCAACCCCAGTTCCTCGAGGTGAGCTAGGAGAGAACAGTTTGTAATTTCCAACATCAATTTTTGATTCCAGCCAGGAAACTCAGGGCACTCCACTGCTACCTGCAGTTCCTGCCTTCAGGGAGAGGAGGGAGCACAGAAACTTGCAGCTCAGCAACTTCTTGTTCTCCAGCTCTGGAAGAGCCAAGCTGCCTCTGACAGAGGAGCCTAAATGGAGCAGAAGGGGCTGCGCCCTCAGGAAAAGGTTGGGAAGCGCAGTCAGTAGGGAAGTCAGCCAGCAGTTCCTGGAGGATCCTGCTGTTCAGTGCTCTTCGCATTACTGGAGCACAAGATTTCTGCTGCAGGCAGTTCAAAGTTCCTGCTGCACGAAGCCTGAGACAGAGGAAAAACTGGAGAGGTGAAGGAGAGGTGGGAGGAGAGAAGAGCTCTTCCCAGAGAACCTCTCTGGGGCCACCCTAACGTGGAACCTGCTGCGTAAACTCAAAGACCTGAGCAGGGAATAGGGATACACCAAAATCTCCATTTCTATTGCAGAGCAGAATTCAGTAAAAAAGCAGGAACGTTTACAGGAAGCAGCAGGTGGGAAGACAAACACTTGGCCTAGGCCTGGAAAACTCTGGACAGGGTTTAACGAGCTCCCCTGGCTGCCACAGCTGCACTTCACCAAAGAGATTTTAAGCAAGAGTGGCTGTCACCTCACTGTCTCCCAGTTAAAAAGAATCTGAACAGATTGATCCTATTTGATTGAACCTACCACAGCTCGGAAAGAAAAGAGTTGGTTTATGAAAATGCTGATGGATCAGTAGAAAGAACAGAAGACTTTGGAATTTCCTTGAGTTAGCCTTTGAAAAGGCAGCCAATTTTCACCTTCATTTATCGAGGCACATGTGGAGGGTTCTGTAAGTGAAAAAAACCAACCCAACTTATCTTGATCTGTTTAGGTTATGAGATTGAAGTGGGCTGAGATTGAGTCCTCTGAAATCTGGCTCATCAGTGATGAAACCTGGGGTTTTATTCTTTGGAAAACTTGTCGTCTTGGGAGAGCTGATATATTCCAGGTGGGATGCAAAAGAGGTTTTAATCAATGATTAAAATCAATATGATTCATTAAATAATAATCCTGGAGACTTGTTTTCTGTGTTTGTGATCCAAATTAGAGGCATGGATGGAGGGGGATGTTTGAAGTAGTGGTGTTTTCTGGTATGAAATCATGGGGTTTATTTTGATTAAACCAAAGTTCCTTTTTCATCAGATAAAATTACCTGAAGTGAATTCCTAAAATTCCCATTTTTTTACCTCAACATCACAAGGCAGACTTGTACAGGGGATTGAAAGTCATGACAAATGAGGAAATTTTCACTTTAGTGTGCGCCTGAAGCTGATTATCCATATGATGATGTAGGACCCGTGTACAAGGACATCTCCTCATCACCAGGGCGCTCTGGGAAGTTTTACAGCAGTTTGATTTCATGGGAACTTTCATCCCGTGTCTCCTGAATATCAAAATACATGTTGGGCTGTAAATAGATCTCAGTTTTGGATGTAAATATTCAAACCCCTCAAGGCTGAGTTAATAAGTTAGAGAAGCTCATTCAAGGGAGAAGAGAGAGCCTACTTAGGCTGTCAATACAATTCACAAAATGAATTTTTGTGCTCTGTCAAGGGAATGTTGGAGTCAATATCTGCTGCACAGAAAATGTCAAACACTATAGGAGCACAGAGCTGCCTTTCTTGCACCACTGTTCTCAGAAAGGTGGCAACTCCTCTGCTTTTAAAGTGACAGCAGTAGTTTGGAAGTTTTTTAACTTTTGCGTTGAAGGGCTGGGAAATTAAGAAATTTTTTTCTTCTCCCCATTTTTATTTTTGTCTCCAGAGCGTGGGCACGTTGCCAAAAGAGCGAGGGTTTGCTGTGGTTGATATGAACAAGACTGAAGCAGCAAAAGGAGAAGTGACCTGAAAATGCAGGATGAATTACCAAAGGTAGCGAAGGGCTCAGGGTGCAGCGCCACGCTCCTGACTCACGGTACCCTCATGGGGCAGGACTGATGGCCCTGGTGCGTTGGAAGGACACTACTGATCCACAAATCACACCTGCCTGCAGAGGTGCATGAGTCTCTGACTCCTAAACATTGCACTTGTCAGAGATGAATGACAGAGGGAGAGGAATTTTAGCTGGGAACAAAGAAACCCAGAGCTGAAATAGGCTCCTGTCCTTGTGGAGGCCTTAAATTCGTTATTTCCTGAGATGACAAAGAGGTGGTGACAGAAATGAGCTGCCTCTCCTGAGGCAGGGGCACAACTGTGCTCTGCTTGACACCTCTGTCAGCTCAGGGAGGAACACGTTTGTCCAGGATTTTGAAGTCCACAACCTTAGGAGAAGCTTGTGACAGCCTGACTGGGATCCATGAGCACCTCAGGAAGTCTCTCCATGCACTGCAGTGGCACAAAACTGCCTCCAGCTTCAAGGGACAGGAAGAAAAGAGGAGTTCTTCATGCTCTGTACCAAGATTCCCCCCTTTGCAGGATCTCCCCTTCAGCCCAGCAGCACCCGCTGCTCCAGTGAAGATCCATCCATGGGCACCAGAGCTGCGGAAAGGTCTGGAAAGACTCAAACACCCAATTTTTGTTGTAATACATTTTCTGTTTCAAGCTTCATTCTAGTAATTAGCAAAATCCAGAGTCTTCCCTGCTAGGATATCCTGGATAGGCAGACTGTGTAAGATTTTGGGTAAACCATTTTTACCTCAGAAAAATAACCAGTTACACATTCCAAATGCCTGTTATGGCTTTTGGGAAGGTCTGTGTCATTTCTTTCTGAGGTGGATGTAGACATTTAATGGCAGTTTGTCCTGGGAATAATGGCGGGTCTGTGGATCTGGAGAGCTGGGATCATCTATCAGCTTCCTTTAAGGAATTCCTTCTTGTTCTTTATGGTACAAAGATTTATCCTGTGCACATTCAGCACCGTGCTCTTAATTCTGCCCAGTCCTCCCAAGTGCCACAGAATGTGAACACTAAAGGCAGTACTTAACATAACTGGAATTAATCCACACTCACTCTGGGCTTTTTTCTCCACACTTTCTAGGATTGTGCCATTAGAATTTTTCTTTCCTGGAAATCGGGTCTTAAAGGTCTAAACAGTCTCTTGGAGTTAGAGAGGATCTGAAAGCCTCCGTTTTCCCAGAAAGAGAGTAAATTTCTGACATTTCTCTCCTGCCTAACTCCTTCTATTCCATCAGATATCACAAATATTCCTCACGTGCTTTTCTTCGTCTTTTCCTCTTCTCTTCTCACAAAATGCTGTAAGAGCCTGTCCCACAGACCAATTATCTGTCTCACTAAATTACACTGATCAATTAGTCCATTTGGTCCCTGGGTGTGCTCCCGGTTCCCAAGGAGTGTGAGGTAATTGGGTTTAATTCAACGCCAGGACTTTAGGTCAGGCTGCATTACCTCACCCCTGTCTGGAGCAGGGCTGTGCACGTGATCTGTCAGTGCAGAGCAGCTGGTGCTGGACACCTGAGCTGAGCTTTAACTCACCTGCTCCCTGCTCGGGGGCCGCAGCATCACTCCATGCCCATCAACCATGTCCACCAACACCTGATGACAACAATGCCACTGAATTTTGCCCAATGTCAGGAACGGTCAGAGTTTTATCTGACTTCCCCTGCTCAGCTCAAGGTTTTCCCCACTGGCTCATTCACCCCCTTCAGCAAATTTTGCCCGGTCCTTAAGAAAACGAACAAGACCAACAGAGGGGGAAGTCCAGCCTCACCTGGCCAGGTAGCAAAAGCAGCTGCAGCTTTCCCATTTGGATGTTAGCAGAGAGAAGAGGATAATTATTTATAAACTGGGCTTAGCACACACTTTTTTGGACTTCATTTAAGATTTTCAGCTTTTGCATCCAGGAGAACAAAATAGGAACCAATAGTTTTCATCTTCACCTTTTTGGGGAGAAGCATGCAAGGATAGGTGGCATTACTGGAATTCTTAGTTCAGCTCAAACTGGTTTGATGCCCATAACCCCACAGACAGAGCTCTCCGTGGGCAGAACCAGGAACAAGGATTTCATCAGCCTGGGTGCATTTCATTTTCCTCAGGTGACTCTTGGCTGCCAGTCACTGAGGCACTGCCTGAGTCTGGAAATCTTTGCTCTGGGCTAAATCTCAGCAAGTAAAACAGCCTTTACAGAAGTCTTCTTCTGTGTGAGCAGCAAAATCCTGTGGTTTGGGATTGAAAAGTTCAGTGTGAGGTTTGGCGTTCATTGAATGCAGCAGATCCACAGCTGGTATGGATTTGATCAATGTTATATTCACAGATAAATGATTTTATTTTCATTTATAATGTCTCTTTTGAGACAGAACTTCAAACTATGGCCCATGGTACTTTTCTTACTATGAGATAATTTATCTGATTCCTGAATTTTACATAAATAAATTGTAAAATGTTCCTTAAAGCAAGATACCATATACTGAGATAAGTATATGAGGTCTGAAAGAAATGAAAACTCTGACTTTCAAAGCCATACTCTGGTGGACTGACATTTAACTTTAATTTTCTGCAAGTCAGTCAAAAGTATGGACTCCAGATCCCACGGAAGGCACAGACAAGAACTTATGAAAGGGTCAAATAGCAATAGTTGCCAATAGTAAAATTTATATTAATATTTGCCCTCTCCAGCTCCTCCAGGCAAAGATCTCTCCAGTGAAGTCTATTTGAATTATATAGAAAAAGAACATGATTATTACAATCTGGAGAAAGAGATTAACATAAAATCATGAAGAGCTGTACTTACCCAGGAGAGGAGACAATGGTCCTTTTCTTAAAAAACGACCTAAAAAGTGCAACTTACTTTTGAAATATCACAATTACTTCATCTATTCAGAAAAAAAAGAAACAAAATGAAGAAATGTTATAAAACTATTAAATTGTGGATTTTAAAACAACAGGGAAAAGCAATAAATGATTTACCCACAACCAGACAGGAAAAAAAATTAAGAAAAAAATCCCAACAACTCCTTGCCTTTCAAAAACAGAGCTCTGCCTCCCCACATGAAGATATCCACAAGCTCCTCCTTTTCTGCTCCTGCTCCTCCACCTCCCCCAAAGTCCTCAGTGCCGCCTTCCCCGTGCCCAGCATCTGCCACCTGCCTCCTCCCACGCCCAGCTCCATCCCGCACCCTGTGCTCCCCTCAGCAGGACCCTGCTGCCTCTGCAGAGCCTGCAAGTCTCTGTCTCTATAATTAATTTAAGTGCTGGAGGAATCGCCTCGAGCAATTAAAATTAGGAAATCAAACAGAACAGTTCTCCAGATAACATTTACCAGTCTCCAGCCGAGTGAGAATGTCAATATGGCTTGATGGGGGTTCATTTGGAGCAGAGGAAATGAGTTAAAAATCACAGAAAGCCCCTGATTCTACCACAGCAAAACAATCTCTGAAGGCACCCAGCAGAAGCAAATAAATCATGAGACGTGGCCTTTCTAAAGGTCACAAAATAACAAGTGGTTCAAGATTAATTGGTATTGGCACATCTATTGTAAAGAGAGGGGAAAAGTGATCAATGATCAAATGACACAAAGAGCCCCAGAAAATGCATCCATCATAAAATAAGGGCAAGGTCGAGGGAGTGACCTCTGGTGTGAGCAGATGAATGCAAGAGTAGGGAGGGAAAGAATTACTGGAAACAGTGGCTTTAGGTTGGAAAATGGTGAGTGGGTTTTCTGGTGAAAATAACGTGTTAGAAGAACTCAGCTCAGTGGAGAGACAAAGTGTTGGTGAAAGGGAAAATTAAAGTTAAAAGTTTCAAATCCTAGCAAGCCTGAAGGGTTCAAAAAAACTCCTTTGGAATGCAGGGATGAAGAGAAAATACCAGCAAAGAATCATTATCCAGTGATAAGCAAGATTCTGATAGATAAGTGGGATTGATTGTTCAGATGAAAAAAACGAAAATCGATAAAGTGCATTTCCATGGGACTTTGAGAAGTTTCTTTTTCTGTTTGGCTTTTTAATTAATTTTGCATTTAATGAAGATCCTTTAGAGTGCCAGGGAATGGCTGCTGGAGCATCTTTATCGCAGTGAAGTCACAGCTGAATGATAAAATCCCACTGATATCCCCTGGGATTCCTCATTTCCTCACGCAGAATCCCAGGATGGTTGAAGTTGGGATGGACTCTGGAGGTTCCACCAGCTCGTGAGGAGATTTCCTTGCAAATAACACAGTGAAAACTTTCCCAGGCTGAATTCAGCTCCCCGGTGAATAAAACCAAAACTGTAGGAAACACATTTTGGAGTGAAGAGGGAAATCTGCACTTTGGGAAGTTTTCAAAGGGCGGTTGAAGTTTCTATACTAAATTCCACCATCCCACAGCACTCACAGATAATCCCGTCACTCCTGAAGGCACTTTCAGGAGCTCCTTATGGATCTTTAACCCCTTTGACTGAGCAAATTGTAAAGCAGCCTGAGGTTTTAATCCCACTGTTGTAAAATGCAGAGCTTGGAAAGTGAATCGATGGAGCTTGGAGCACCCTGGTCTAGTGGGAGGTGTCCCTGCAGGGTTTGGGATGATCTTTAAGGTCTATTCCACCCCAAACCCTTCTGTGATTCTATAATAGCACCATTAGGATACTTATCCTAAATAGCCAGCTAATTTCCTCCTTCATTCTTAATTAATCACCCTCTAATTAAGTTAGAAAGAGACATTTAAAAAAAAACGAACTCAAAGAAAGCCACAAACCAACCAATCAACCAACCAAACAAACCAGAAAAAGACACTTCTGTGGTTTTCTCTGATTACTGAGGAACATTTCCAGAAAATTTAGTCAGGGTGTTAAAAAGCCCAAACACCTGAGATGGGAATGACTGAGTGATTATCACATTTCTGCTTTGATCAATAACCATCTGCGCAACCTTCAGCAAAATCATTACTTGGTTCTGATATCATTTTTGAGGGGAGTTACTCAGACTTACAGAAAACCTGAGGCCATAAATGGAAACGTTGAGCTGGGCTTTCCTCACAGCACACGGAGCTGAGTGGGGTGGGAATCTCAGGACAGGCATTCCCAGTTCCTGGAAAAGGCTGCTCAGATAATCACACGGAGCCAGCACGGGAATGCCTCCTCACCGAGCTGTTGGCATGCACCTCTGAAGCACTGGCACAGCAGGAATAAAATGAGAGGGAAGACTGTAAAATCTTGAATAGAATATTTCATCTCCCTTTGATATCAGCTGCTTTGCCTGTTTCTACACCACTCTTCTTCCCTGATCATAATTCACTCCCTCAACACAGAGAGAGACAAGTCTGCTTTGGCCTAGTTAATGAAATAGGAGAATGTTTTTCTATTTACAAGCAAGTGCATTGACCACAGAATATGATTGTTCTGGTGTAAATTCCTGTTCAATTATCACACAACTACCCCACTTCTATCCTGTTTATTTCTTTCATTTCTTTCTGTCATTTATTCCTCCCTTTCCAAGAGGCAGAAATATTTGCTGCAGTGATCACTGCACACATTCCAGTCCACACTCTGACCACAGCCAGTGAGAAAAACTTCATGGAAATTGTAGCATTATGGCTTATTAAGGACTTATTTTTAATGGTTATTAACATTATTAATCTGAGAAGAATAAGGCTCCACTATATTTACCTGCCATGCAGGATAATTCACAGTGACCACTTTGAAAAGCCAAAAGAAGCTGGTGGAGACAGAAAAGAAAGGGAACACTTTATTTTTATGAAGTTCCAGGTCTTATTTCAAGAGCTACAAAATCTCTGCACTGACACAGCCTGAGGAGCTTCTCATTTACTGTCTCCTCGTCCTCTGCACTGAGCAGGGACTGAGGCACCATCTCTTGTGTCTAAGTCAGGAATGTACAAGCACAGGTTAGAGGTGGGGGGGTTGCTTTAGAGTCAAAATCTGGTTTACAGACCTTAAATCTCAGTGCAAGTTCTGTCTCAGCTCACACATCACAGCAGCGCGGGCTGGACTCGCTGCAGGGTTTACACATTTCTTACTTGAGCTTGCTCACCCTGCTCCTGGGCAGGAGAAAACTGTTCCCACCATGAGACCTCCAGAAACCACCTGTGAGAGATGTGGGCAAATTAATGCTATTTTGATATTAGTAGTTATTGATAATATAAGAATATAAGATAAGGTAAGCACCTAAAGGGGCTTTCAAGGATGGAGAGGGACTTTTCACAAGGGCATGGAGTGTCAGGAAAGGGGGCAATGGCCTCCAGCTGAACTAGGGAATGTTTCATGGGATATTGGGAAGGAATTGTTCCCTGGGAGAGTGGGCAGGCCCTGGCACAGGGTGCCCAGAGCAGCTGTGGCTGCCCCTGGATCCCTGGCAGTGCCCAAGGCCAGGCTGGGCACTGGGGCTTGAAGCAGCCTGGGACAGTGGGAGGTGTCCCTGCCATGGCAGGGGTGCCACTGGATGGGCTTTAAAGTCTCTTCCAACTCAAACCATTCCATGATTCTGTCTTTCATTTACACCAAACAATTGTACAATGACTCCTGGCACCCAAAGGTGAATCCCCAGCCCATCTCCTTTAGATAACAGATGCTGGAAGAGCCAGACTCACCTGCTCTGGAGTCACTTTGCTGTGTTCCATGGCACTGGGATTTGGGTAAGGATTAAAGATTGTTTTCAAGAGAGGTTTGGAGGGGCAAGGCTCCAAGAATAATTTCTTCCCAGACAGATGCCACAGCAATAAGTTTAAGATTTTCCCCCTTCCTGCAAGACAAAAATAAACAGGAGGAGAAAAAGCAACAAGATGATTTTTTTTTTAACTCCAGCTAGTGAGCTGTACTACCTCAAGAGAGTTTTAGCGAAGGCTTAAAAAATATATTGAGTTAAAAAATAAACATTTCCCAGCTTTTATAAAGTGAAATTCTCACCCTCAGCTGGGTGTCGGAAGCCAGAACACCCCCCTGGCTGCCCTGGGGGGTCAGAGACCTTGGCAGGAAGGTCCAGGACCCTGGCACACAGCCCTGGATGGCACCGTTTGTGACCTTTGCCCATGGGAAAAGTTACCGAAGTTACAAGAAGAATTACAAGCTGCAAAACTGCAAAAAAGATAGTAATTTAACTTATCACAGGGTGAAAAACATAGAACTTGGGGCTTTCAAGATGGAGGGTTTTGGGCATTGTCCTGATTGTCTTTTACTTCTTCTTTCATCTTCTCTATCCTCCATGTTATGCTGTGACGGTGGCACAAGTGCATTGGTCAAGGTAGACCTGACCTTTTTCAAATTAATTGGTCTAGATTCATAAATAAAGACATGTTTCAGGAGATGGTTGGGTCACCAAAACCCTACAAAAGGTACAACCTGTCCCACCCAGGGGCAGTTCCTGGGGGATTTCAGACTGTGAGCAGCTCCGCAGAGATCCAGCTGCGTGGGCTGATAGCAAGTCTGGAGATAAGAAGGAATAAAAATCCCTGAAATCCGCACCTGCGAACTCCAACTTTCTTTGGGCTCTAGAACTGAACTTTGGGAAAAGAAAAAAGCCTAAAACAGACAAAGAGTCATATAGCCGGGCAACAAATGTCCGGGCCAGCAGCTCATGACAGCTGGGCATCCAGTGGAGAAAAATGTAGGGATTAGGACAGGAGAATACCTGGAGGCACCTTTACAATCAGTGCTGTGCAAAGGATGCTGAGTTTGGGTGATCCCTTCCCCCATGTGGTGCACGTGCAGAGGGACCATCAGCAGAAACGGGGGGAAATGGACTCCAGCTGCAGCAGGGGAGGCTTGGAGTGGAGCTTAGGAGGAATTTGCTCACTGGAAGGGTGTTGCACTGTTCTCTCAGCCTTCTAATTGTCTGCATATCTTGGAGTCAGAGAACTTTACGATTCTCACTGTTTCATGTAAATAACATCTGTTGTTATTGTAACTGCTTTCTTGTGTTGTACGTTCCATTTCCATTATAGATAAAGTTGATGGACTCTTGGTCCATCCAATGTGATGGATAAGGTGTTAACCTTACCTTCCAATCATCTGTAGTTATAAGAAATGTGTAAATACTGTAAAGTAAAAATAAAGATGCTTCTTCTGCTGCTTCTTCTACTGCTTCTTCTTACCCTTCTGACATCTCTCCTGTCCGTGTGTCATTACTGTGGCCCCTAGCGCCACATCTGCTGACCCGACACAGAAGGGTGGTCAGGTGCCAGGACGGGCTGCCCAGGGCAGTGCTGGGGTCGCCGCCCAGGAGGGGATTAAAGGACGTGCGGATGCGGCGCCTGGGGACGGGGGCGGTGCTGAACACGCGGGACGGGGTTGGCAATTGGACTTGATGGTCACCAAGGTCCTTTCCAACCCCAACGATTCCATGAGTCTGTATTTCCCTGCTGCTGGTGATGCCATAGCTGGGTGTAGTGATTTTTGTTTATTTTAGCTTTCTGAGTTTTAAATTCACTAAAATGCTTCCCCTTTTAGTTTATGGGAATATTTAGGGGCAGTGCTAAATTCCACACTGGCTTTTTTCTCTTTTTTTAGGGTAACTTTCAGACCAAATTAGAGTTTACAAGATCCCTGTAATTATCTCCATACTGCCAGGCTGTTACACTATTAAAACACAAGCAGTAAAATCCTACTTGATGCGAGATAATTTTCTTATGCAGATGACTTTGGTTATGAGCAGATAATTTATAATCATAAATACTAAATTCAAACAAACAAAGCTTGAGCATTCCAGAGTGCAGGGGGGAATGGAGGCTGCAAATATTGCGTGTCAGGCTTACAGGAACAGGTTGGTCCCTTTATTGCCTTTCCTTCCTGTTTCAGACAGAATAAAAGCAATTAAAGAGAATTCAGGGTGTAATAAAGGAATCCTACCATGCTCGTACTTAACAGATATTCTGGAACTGAAGTATTTTTGAACCACAATTTTATTATTTTTTTTAACTTTAATTAAACTCGCACAGTTCTGAAAACTCCTTTGCTAGTGACAGTTCTAAAACGATTGGAATTGTGTATAATGTATAATTGTGTATTGATGCGCTCTTTTTCCAGATGTAGCTCAAAAAATTGTTCTTTTTTTTTTTTTTTTAATTTCACTTCTTTATTTTGTTGCACTCACAAAAGGTAGAATTTGTGGTAAAAATCTATGAATTCTGAGAAATTCGAACTTCACCTTTCAGATGTTCTCACTTGCTGCATTATCCCTTGAAATTCAATATATAATCATTCCGTAGGAACGTTACCAGGAGCCACAAAAGCCCTTCTTCACTGTAAATTATTCAGTTGGTGAGGGGATACAAACAGTATTATTTATCAATTGGAGCCTTCTTTGCTGTAATTCAGATTATACTCATTTCAAATGCATTTATCAGTCAAATGGAAAGCAAGGAAAACCACACACGACCACTCTTAAATAAACCTTACCTTGTAAACCTGAGCTCACACTGGGTTGGTTTTTTCACTGCTTTGGTTTCCAGCACTTTCCATCATGGGTAGAACTGGCATAAACTCCAAAAAGAGGAATCACAGACCATTTTCTTTGCTAGGGAAAAAAGAAATCACAGAACGGTTCACAACCCTTGATTTCACAGACTCACAGGGTGGGTGAGGTTGGAAGGCACCTCTGGATTTCCTCTTGTCCAATCCCCCTGCTCAAAGCTCATTTAACGAAAAACCTCATTTGTACAGACCTTATTTTCCTCATTTCTCCACCTTAGTGCAAGATTTGCGGATGCTCTCTGTGTTTATGCAACACCTTTATCATATCTGGAAAT
>WEIT01010119.1:171968-193939 GCA_013389985.1 Dryoscopus gambensis | reverse complement strand
TTTTTTTTTTTTTTTTTACCTCTGGAAGAACAGAAATTCCTGGACAAGAGGAAACAACCGGCTCTCAATCTTAGATTTCAGTTTTTCTGTGTAAAAATTCTAATTGAAGGTTGGTTCTGCGTCTCTGGGCATGGATCACCTCTGTCCTGTGGTACCCAAAGTACTTCCACCTCTTCAAAAATTGCACCAAAAGATGACAACCACACCTAAACTCATTTTTCCCATGTTGCTGTTGCTGCCTACAATGCCAGCTGAGAAAGTAATTTTAATAAAAATCAATTAAATACGCAACAAATGGCTCCAAATCCAAAAGTCATTTTAAATACTGATGATTGCCAGCTGTTACCAGTCTCCCCTTAATTTGAAGCAGTTCATCCACAGCCTGGAAACTCAGAATTGGGAATTTGCAGTGGCCAAATATCCCTTGCCTCTGAAAGATGTGCTGGGAGTTTACATGAGCAGCAAACAGCCCTCCTTGATTAATTTATTGAGACTAAAAGCAAAATACTCTGTAAATTACCCACAAGTTTCCAACTCAAATCCATCTGCTTCCTTATGGCTCACATGGTGGATAAAAAATGAAATTATTTACTAAATCTAAGAGGAGCCATGGGGCAATGGATGAAATTGGTTCATGAATCTGCCCCAGTTGGCTTTTAGGAGTAAAACTGCTTAATTAAAGGTGTACTTGGCCTCCAGATAAACTCTGGATCAAAATATTCTCAAAAAAAAAATAAACAAAACCCCCAAAAAACATTTGTGTTCTGATTGAAGTTCTCTTCCAGTAGAAAACATGTTAAACTCTGACCTGGATAGAGGAAAATGAGAAATCTGTTGAAAGTTTCGGGATTTTGTGAGAAGCATCTACATTTACTACCAGCTACCACCAATTTTAAGTGGTTTTTGGAGCAATTTTTTTAATTCACGGATTTAACTGTATGTAAATAAAAATTTAGAAACAGCGGGGGTGTGGAGAAAAGATGGAAAATTACTTTCAAAGCATAAATATCTGGTTCTTGACTTTTTGGTGTTCATACAACCACAGGCTTGGGAAAGGAAGAAGGAAATATGAGATATAACTTGAACCTAATATTAAAAACCAACAAATAATCTGTAAGGGGTGGCTAAATAACAATTTCATCTCTGTGGTGATAATCAGGACATTTTTCTGAGGCTGTGTGGGTGCCCCAAAGTCTGTGTTTAATATTAATAACCAAACTGTGGTAGGAGCACTGTGGAGAAGGAAATCAAACGGGGGCTGTGTGACAAAGGTCAGGACAAAACCCAGCTATTAAATACAAGGATAAATTTTAGCAATAAACTCCCTTTCTTTTTCTTGGCTTGAGAGACACTTTTGTAGCTTCTGTTTCAAAGCAAAAGCACAGAGTTGGTGTTAAATCTACATAGAATCACAAATAAACGTTCCCTGTGATGAGGTTTTACTGCTTCCCCTGCTTCAGAACCAGAGCATTTTGTTGAATTTCATTATATACGTGTATATACATATTTGTGTGTGTGTGTGTGATGGCTTCATTTATGCAAAATCAGTAACTAAAAATATATTGGTTTGTAATACACATTACCTGGCGTAAATTGCAAGCCCTAAAAGTTTTTATGAGCATCAGGACAAAGGCAAATCTTGGCATAAAGTCCTTGTGGTGACTTTAATGAGAATCTGTGGCTTTAAAGACCCAGTCAATGCATTTTGGCTGATAATTAGAAAACGAAGGGAAGAAGAGGGTTCACTGTGACCTCCACCAGCCCATGTCAGTGTGCACCACTCCTCTCGATAATTCAAACTGAAATTTAGCCCAGAACGCTCGGCGGTGTGATGACAATTTGGATTTCCTGGGCCAGCAGTGAGGTGAGTTATGTGAGAGGTGTGTGTGCAAAAGAGCTGCCAGTTCTTTCACCCCAGGCACAGGAAAACCTGTGCTGAATCTCCTCTTTTGGTGGGTGTGATTGTTCAGATTGAGGAAAATTGGAGTGAGGAAAATTGCCACAAAAATCAACAAGTTCAAATTTCCCTCTCTCTGTTCACCAACACAGAATAAATCAGAGAATCATCAGACAAGAAAAGAACTCCAAAATCATCAAGCCCGGCCTTCAGCCACCACAGCCACTAAAACCTTTTTGTCTGAAATCCACTCATTTTCACAGTTTCTGAAATTCATGCCACAAGATCTCTGGAAGCTTCTTAAATGTGAGTTCAGTGAATAAAAAAATAGATGTTAATTCAGTGATCAGCATTTCAATGATTTAATTTGTAAAACTTTATGAACATATGCCATTATGCCTTGGATTTCACACTTAATATGTTTTCAACGTGGTTAATTTAAGAAAAATAATTAAAGTCAACTCAATAACCTTAATAGCTGGTAGTTGTAGAGCTGAATTAGTATTTCTTGTTGCAAATTGAAATATTAAGCCCATCTGTTTTCCTCTGAAGAAATTCCTGAAACTACAGGGGTTCTTTAATCCATTTTTCTATGTAATTAAAAATTTAATGAAAACCTACACACTTTTGTCCATTTAAAATAGTAATTTTAATAGCAAATAATTTTTAATAGTAAATAATTTTAATAGTAAAATTGGTAATGTCAAGAACCAAAACCGAACATGCACCAACAGGAAGGAGAACTAAACGTTGATAATTCTTTCAGATGTAACTGTAAAAATAATATAAATATAAATTAATGCCATTGAATTCCACCAAAGCAGTGACTCCATGTACTTTTATGAGTTTGGAAATCCGCATTTTCCATGCAGAGCCTTTCCAGATTTGCTCTTTATAAACTGCTGGAACCTCTGCATAAATGAACTACGGAAACAGTGGAAACAACTCTGCTTTATGGCACATCCTTTAGAAAATATTGATAAATATATATAATATCACATGTGTGTATTTGTGGGTCGATATCTGAGACCCTGCCTGGAGAAGTCATTGCTAATTTACCTCACAACACCCAAATACAGCAGATATCTAAGATTTTACATTCCTTTCTACTTAATGCCAGAGTAAATGAGAACTTTGAGTCCCCGCATCCCCAGAGCTCAATTAAAGCTGCTGTTTGAGGCACAGACACTGAAATCAGTTTGCTCGTGCAACATTCCAGCCCATTTTCCAAATACAGCAGAAGGCAATTTATCCCAGGCTCTGCGCTCTGCATAATAAACTTTTTCTCTTTGTTTAACAACGTTGCCTTGCAAACAGCTGGGTCTGGGGTGAATTTGCACCATATCGGGGACAAGAGGGCCCAGGAAGTCACGTTCTGTTAGTGCTCTGAGTAGGCTTTTATCATTCAATATATCCACTATCTTCACAGCATCTAAGGGTTTAATCTAATTTTGTGTTGTATTTGTATATTTATTTATGGTTTTGTTATTTATTTATATGTTTTATTTATATATTTATTTGTTGTTATTATTTATTTATTTTCTATTATTTGAAACTGCTGTATTCAAAATCTACAACTCCCTTTAAACCCCGGTGCACTTTGAAAATTGGTTGTGTTTAGAACACTGAAACTATGAATTCCTTCTCTAAATACAAATTCAGCACTTTTATTTTTTCTTCTTTGTTTGCTCCTCTCCCAATATCCTCGCTGCTGTTAATCTAATGTAAGTTCCAGCAGATTCCCGTGGGAATCCCTCTGCCACCTTCCTGGGAATTAATCAGCATCTCCATTGCCTGTGAAATGCTCTCCAGCGTCAGCGTGAGGGGATGATCAATAAACGACCAATTCAGTCAACATTTGGGGACACCTGGCAGGACGGGAGCTGGAGCCTGAGGAGATCCCAATGGCACCGGCGGCACCCGGCAGTGGCAGTGGTTTGACAATAATTAGGGCATTGCTTTCACTCAGACAGAGCTCTCAAATAACCCTCTTTGTGCTAATAAACTTCGTGTTTCGTATTTCACATAAATTTTCATGTTCATGTAAATTCCCCATGCTTGAAAAACACAGCTGATCAACCCCATCTAAACAAAATGAAGTCAAATTTTCTCCTGAAGGAGCTGCTGACAGTTTTACCCTTTCTCAGGACGTCCATCTCAATCCACAAACACTCTTTTTGCCTTTCACCAATCTGGCCAGTCAATGCTTTTCAATAATAAATATAAATTGTATTTTTTGCAGGATTATTAATGAAAATTATATTCAAAAAAATACTCCCAGAAGAAGCAAAATTGTACTTTCCAAATCTACCATTCTAGCAGTGTGTTAAACAAAGATCCATTTTCAATCTGTGACTCTCTTGGGTCATTACAGGGTAAGATTTGTGAAACAGGAGCTCTGTGGTCCCCAAAATTTGTTGCAAGAATGCAGGTGAATCTTTATGAAAGTCTTGTTGTCAGCCCAGGGATCTCATCAGAGAAATATAATTATTTTACACTGAAAAAAAATCCCAGCTGAAAATATAAGATAATATATTAAATGTTATTTAGACTTAGTAAGAAAATTTTCTCCCGTCCTAGGACAATAAAAAGGAATACTAACCATAATTCAGTATTTAAACCCAATTAAAAGGAAAATTTTAACCATCTGGCTCACTGCAATTTCAAGAAGAGGAAAATGCTTCTGAACTTTAAAACCCTGTTCTAGTACAATTAATTCAATTAGACATGAGTACAGGTGCAATAATTTATGAGAATATTAGTACAAATAACGGTAATCTGATTTAAAACCCAATCATTTTTATGATTGGAAATACAGTTTTAAGTAGGGGTAGATTTTCAAAGAAACCAAGTTTACTTACTTTTAAAAAATCTGAATCAATTTCAGAGTAAACCAGCGTGAGTTTCTGGAGTTATTCCATGTTTCTGCACAGTCGTTGACGAAAAAAGCTGGAAATAACTCAAAAAACTTAAGAAATAATATTACTACTTCAGTAGCGATAAAGACATGGATGAATCAGACAAAGTTACGCAGAATTTTTGTGACACCTTTGCAGAAGTCCTGACAGATAACTGAGAAAACTTAATTATCACCATACCTATCAAAGGCGTTTCGTGCGCAGTGTCACTTTCCTTTGAAGGATGGTTTTTATCTGTTTATTACAGTGACAAATGCTGCGATCTTTAATAAAATGTGCTCGATATTTTGTCTTCTTTTGGAGTCTGGGGTTCTTTTCTCTACTCAGAGTCGAGAGCTCTGCAAATCAAAGAGCCACTGACACGTCCTTGGGTGGGAGAGCCTTGGACACATCCCAGGCTTTCCAGCAAAACCAACCCAGCGCAGCCTCTCTGAGGTTATCTGAATTATTGTGCTGGGTTATCCCCACCCCACTGGCCTCTCGGGGTTTATTGCTATTGGACATGGACAATGAGTGACCCTAAAGCCTCACTCTAAACTGATTATTTCAATCATCTCAGATAAATGATTATTTCCTCCTCTAAGCGCTCCTGCACAAGTTGATATACAGGTAAAGCTTGTGGTTCTATCTGATTTATTTTGAATTATCAGCTAATATAAAACAGAACTAAATGTTTATGAGTTGCCAGTGACAAAGGAGAGAGGTAATTCATTTGATGAGTGCAGTAAGTCTCAGGCATTTGCTGTATTTCTGCAGCAGAGCAGTGAAACATTCACTGGGACCGCAAATATTGGTGGCACAGGGTACAAAGGGTGCCTCGAAGAGGCCCAGAGACAGACTCGAACAGAATGAAATTCAAAGTGGGGCTATCACACATCTATTTCATAAAAAAAAATCTGAATTTCTGGCCCTAACTCTGACTCGAAATTTAAAAAAACCCAAACAAATGAAGCCCAACTAAGTTTCCACAAAGAGAAAGTTCTGAAGCGTCAACTGTCTGGAAAAAAAGAATTATATGTAAGAAATTTAACTGAACCTAGAAGGAATTGATAGCTTGTAGCTGGAACTGAGAGATAAAAGATTGAAAAGACACAATGTTTGAGGGAAAAAATGGGCTGCAGAGTTTCTATCTCAGTGGAGTCAGGTACAATGTTCCACCAGAGAAACCACACACAGCAACTTTGTTTTAATGAGCGGATTTTCGTTCCTGTCACTCCGGCAAAAGGTTTAAATATAATCATTTTATGACTTTATCACTTACAGGTTCTATTAATAAAAGAATGAAACGGAACTTACAAACTTGCTGAATTATGAGTTGTGTTTGAAAAGGAAGAATTTATGTTCAAACCTTGGTTTCCAACGGAATGATCCCATTACTAAAACGACCTCTTTTCAACATACATCCTTTATGTTGAAAATTACTTGACTTTTCATTCAAATATATAGAAAGACATGTGAGAAATATAATTATCATTATATATTAACTTCTTAATTAGTCCTTCATAATGAATGTAGAGAAAGCATAAAATTTCAATAGCATGGATATTATTAGAGACAATATTTTATTGGCATCTATGAAAAAGTCCCATGTTGAAATCCAGACAGTTTCTCTGTCAGGAGATAAATAACTTTTCATGCCTTGGTAGTATTTAAACCTATAAAAACATCTCCTTCATCAACCAGTTGTGAAAGAGAAGGTTTTCTCCAGCTTTTCTGCCATTCAGACAAAAGACAATTCTTATTTTTTTTTACCTTTGTAAAGTTTTTGCTGCACTCACAATTCCTGAAGTATTGAATTTTACTGCTGTCTGTAACTTTCCCTCATCCCTTTGCTCTAACTCTTTGTACACTCATTTAAATGGAATTTTGGGGGTGAACACTAACAGGAAAGTGCAGCAATGCATCCAAAAAAACCAGCACCAAACTCTCTGGACCAGGTGCACACAGAGCCAGAAGCACCTTCACATTCTAGAAAGCAAAAAATCAGTGCTTGGCTTGAGAGTTCATTTTCCACGTTTACTCCAGATATTATTGTTTGGTTCATCCAAATGATTATTTGTTCGGTTGTAGTGAGCAGCTCTCCAGAGTGACTGCCTGGAATTCAGAAGGAAACAAGATTTATTTAGCAACTGAACCCCTTTTCAAGAGTGGCCAAGGAAAAGGTGCAGAGGAAAACACAAGTCTCTGATAACACAGAACCGTACTGAGCTGTGGAGAACACACCCCAGGAGAAAACTCTGCTGACCTTCAGGAGTTGCCTCGTTCCTGAAGCACTTCCACCCAGTGATTCGTGGTGGTCAGGACTGCAGAACCAAAGGAATCCCTAAAAATTCCTGTTCTCTGTTCCTCATCAATCCCGTCCTTGCTGAGAGGTTAAAAACCCAGTCTGCAGCTGTAGGGTATTGAATTTCCACCATGGATATCTTCTGTAGAGATAAAATTTCTCCTGTGTAGGACATGCACTCCCCATCATCCTGCCCAAGCACCTACTGATTGTTGTCATTTATTTATTTTTCCTTTTATATTAGAAGTACTTGGGAAGACTATTTGGTGTAGAATAAAAAGCCTCCAAATGTGGACAAGTTATTACTGCACTCTGTCCTGTTTCATGGCCTGAATTAATCAGGAGATCAAAACCAGACAAGACCTCATTACCGTTTATGCAGTTTTGATAAAACCTCACTGATTTATTCTTGCATTTTGATGTTGTTTAAAAATCCTGTGAGACTGAGGTGGAGTCTTTCCCACCATATGGATTTTTAAAATTATTTATTTATCATTCTTACATCCATGGACTTGTTAGTAAAGGAATTAAATCCTCCTGTTCCAACAACCTCTTGTAGTTGTTAAATCTCCAATTCATTTGTAGAATCCTGGACTAGCTTGTTACAGAAGCAATGCAATAAATGCCTTCTCAAATTAAATATTCTCTAATTCTCCAGTCTAGTTGCACATTTTAATTATGACTCTAATGAATTTTAAATGTGACATCAGAATTCTCGTCTGACACCAAGAATTTGGGTTTAATTAAAAAAAAATAGAATTATTCTAAGCAGATGTGTTTAATGATCAGGGTGCAATTAAAATATGCAATCAAGCTTGCAGAAAGTACATAATCTCAGGATATATTTACACAATGTTCTCTTTGTTTCACTGGAAACTGTGCTGCTTTCTGACACTGAACTAGAAGTGTGTCTTGGACCTCTTTGGGCAGGTTTTACAATGGCAAAAAAAGGCAAATTTAGTTGAAATAGAAAATTTGACAGGTCCTACCCATATTGTAGGCAAGGAGAATTTGGTATCATTTAATCAGGATTTGGGTTTTCTTTCTTCTCCTCAGCTCTTGGTCTGAACAAGAACAGCATTTTCAAATATTTCTGTTTAAAATGCTGTGGCTGCTGTGGAGATATGAGGGAGGGCTCAAACAGAAACATCTCAGTGAACAAAAGGTGGATTTTCACAGACATCCCACAGAGACTGCACCCAATCTCCGCCAGGGCCAGCCACCATCTCATCCCTGCTTTCCCTCCGAATTCCTTCTGAATGGACCTCTCTGAACAGCCCAGAGTTCCTTGAAGGATGATCACCAAAATCTTCAATCCAGGTCATCACTGCAGGAGAGAAAAGCTGATTAAGGCACGGAGACGACAACCTCAGCCAACCTGCAGGAATGTCTTGGGTTACCATGTATTCTGATTCCCATCTCCGTGAGCTATTGAAATCAGGCGTGGCAATGTTCCCTGCCTCCTCCCTCTGGACTATCTCCTGTTAATGGGCCCATCAAGGCCTCGCCATCTCCTGTTAATGGGCCGATCAAGGCCTTGCCATCTCCCGTTAATGGGCCCATCAAGGCCTCGCCATCTCCTGTTAATGGGCCGATCAAGGCCTTGCCATCTCCCGTTAATGGGCCCATCAAGGCCTCGCCATCTCCTGTTAATGGGCCGATCAAGGCCTTGCCATCTCCCGTTAATGGGCCCATCAAGGCCTCGCCATCTCCTGTTAATGGGCCGATCAAGGCCTTGCCATCTCCCGTTAATGGGCCCATCAAGGCCTCGCCATCTCCTGTTAATGGGCCGATCAAGGCCTTGCCATCTCCCGTTAATGGGCCCATCAAGGCCTCGCCATCTCCTGTTAATGGGCCGATCAAGGCCTTGCCATCTCCCGTTAATGGGCCCATCAAGGCCTCGCCATCTCCTGTTAATGGGCCGATCAAGGCCTTGCCATCTCCCGTTAATGGGCCCATCAAGGCCTTGCCTCATAACTCACCATCCCACTGTGAGATGCCCCGCTCAGGGGGAAGTGGCCAAGCATTCCCACCTGGATAAAGCCTGGGGGTTTTGCAACAAAGGATGGAGCTCTCTTCCAGAGGAACAGCTCTTTCTTCTCTACTGGATCCCCAGAGGAAAGCTACACCCTTCGACAGGATCACTGCTTCAACAGGATTATATCTGCCAGTTCAGGAGCACTGCAGCCACCGTTTGATCAGACTGCTACCAACTCCCTGTGACAACAGGGTGTCAGGGTATATTTCTGACTCTGTCAGTGGTTTGTTTTGTGTTGTTTTGTACTCTTGCATTTGTTTTTACCAATTTTCCTAGAAAAGAACTGTTATTCCTATTCCCATATCTTTGCCTGAGAGTCCCTTAATTTCAAAATTCTAATAATTCAGAGGGAAGGGGTTTACGTTTTCCATTTCAAGGGAGGCTCCTGCCTTCCTTAAGCTGACACCTGTCTTTTTCAAACCAAGATAAGGAAAAAACACCTTGTGGTGCAGGAGGGCTTTGGAAAATCCTTTCTGCTTAGATCAAATGCTTGAGAGATCGAAAAATGTTGGTCAAATCTCTGAAGATCTGACTTAGGTGGAACTGAAATCACTTTTCTTCATGTGAAATAACTCACAGTCACTTAAGTTTTGGTAATTTTTTCTATATCCAACCAAATATAGGAGAATTTAAGAAAATCCTACCTTCTCTGGCCGTGCACATTTCCTTTGCTTCTCTCTTTCTTAATAAAAATATCTGTACATCCAGAGGTAGAGACCTGGATCTGAACAATGGCCTTGAGAACAGAATGATTAGAGATGCACAAAATTTGCAATACTTTCAATAATCCAAGAACTGTAACAGATAAAATAAAAATAAATTCAATTTAGAGTTTATGCTTATTTAGGGGGGGGGAAAAAAGAGAGAATTCTCATAAGTGACTAGAGACAAAAATAAATGAATGTTTAGTTTATGCTTATTTGGGGAGGAAGAAAGAGAGAACTCTCATAAGTGATGAGAGAGCTATCCATTATTTATTTCTAAAAATTACAAGAGGGAGTTCATTTTAAGAAAAGAGCAAAATTTGTTCATATTTCCAAAGTGTTATTAAAAAAACCTTAAGCCCAGTGGAGTAAAAAGTGATTTTTGTGAGGTCATTGGATTGTGTGCAAGTTGGATTAAATGTATTCTGTAGGAGTTAACTGTATCTATAATAAAGCTATTTAAAAGTATTTGCCGTGAGATTCCTGTGCCCTTCAGTTCCTTTTTCCGTCAAACAAGGGGAGGGATTGTTCATTTTGCAGAGCTGCTGGGTGCCTGAGAGAGGGAAGATGCCTTCACCAGCACAATTAGCTTAATTAACACATATGTATAATGACTCGTTAAGAGATGAACACGAGCCTAAAAGGAAAGGAGAAGTTTGTGGTACAGCTGGAGCAACTTCCTTCGAAGAAAAACAATTTGGGTGGGCAGCACTGTCCAAGGAAAGGGAAAGGAAAGAAGCAAAGGAGAAGGAAAAGTCATTTGGTCTCTATAACATCGCTGTAGACACTGCACATAAAAAAGGTGATTTTTTAAAGAGACAAAACCCATCCTTGAGCCATAATTTTTCTCCATTCCCTCTGCTCAGCCAGCGAAATGCAAGTAATTAAATTTCTATTGTTCTGCAGCCTGGAATCCACAATGAATTATGCTCTCAGAGGGCTTATTTTTCATTTGGGTTCCTTTGCATTGCCATAACTGACAGGAAGTTTGTGTGAGTCTCTCCCTAGCCCAGGACAGTGGATGTTCTTTAAATAATGCACACGATGGTTCTGTAAGAAAATGTTCTCTTTAACACAGGAAGTGTGGTGGAATTCCATATTTTGGTCGCAGGAAGGTTCCTTTGTCTGAATCTTTCAGATTCCTCATTTAACAAAAGCTTCCAGCTCAAGTTTGAGAGAAAGAAATCAAACAAATCAGACAAGATGACAAGACTGTAAATTAAACTCACAGATTAAACAGAAAATTAAAACGGGGGTTGGGGAAGGAATTTGATTTTGATAAATTAACTTTAGATGTTAAAATTGTCAATAAATTCCTTGTCCTTCTGCAAGGAACATCTTCCAAATTGGAAGGTTCAGTAAAATCAGTCTTTCCATTACTCTGTTCCCTTCCCAGTGTCAGTAAATACAGGTGCAAGAACTGAGAGCATTGCTTGAAAAATTTATACAGATTGGATGAAAAATGTAAATGACTGAAAAAAGTTTTCAAATTCTATTTTATTCCTAATGTATTAGGCCAGTTCTGAATTTTTCAAGTTTTTCAACGGAAACAAATGAAATAATTAAAAAAAACCCAAAAAAACCCAAAAACAAAACAACCCCCCCCAAAAAAAACACACCAAAAAAAAACCCACAAAAAAAAATGAAAAAAAAATTTAAAAAACCCAAAGAAAAATTCACTTTAAAAGAGAAGTATTTTTACATGCTTTCAACTGCACTTTTATTGTAAAATTAAAAAGATGATAGTTACAAGGAGATATAAGTCTTTAGCTTAGAAGAAAATATAAATTTTTAACGTGAAAGTCCATTTGAAATGACAGCAACATTGGTTGGATATTTTCTTACCTTGTGAATTTGATGAGTTGGCTTTTCAGTTTGCATTGCAGAACTTGGATGTTCTTTTACAACTTAGTTTTGAAAAAAAAAAATAAATAAAGACATCCTTTTATGAAGCTATTTGGATCAGACAAAAGCCTCAATGAAACAAAATATTAAGCTGGTTTTTGGGTTTTGTTTTCTGGAATTCTTAATTAAATATTATAAGCCCAGATATAAATATTAAAGGGAGCACTGTCCACACAGTGTGATCCATTGAAATACACTGAATTTCATGTCATGGTTTCTATATTTTTCTCCTATCCAGGACTAAGAGGTCATTATTGTACCATTAACATGAAGTGTTTCAATAAGAAATTAAGTCATAAATACTTTTAAAACCTGGACTTCAAAATCATCCAGATGCTTTTTGAGCACAACTCTCAGCTGCATTTAGAAAATGGTTTTCACTTCATTTCCATTCAACTTCTCTTTTTCATTTTTATAATGGATTGGAATAATATCCATTTCAGATCTGTCATGTACCTCTATAAAAAGTCAGATTTGATCTCCAGCTCAGGCTTTGGAGATGGTTCCCTTTCTCTGCTGGTAATTTTATCTGACTGTTTCAGCCGTGCAGCGCTCAGATCGCGGCAGCCGGGGTGATAAAGTCCAGGCAACTGGGAATTGTCAGGCTGATTTCGGAAAAAAACATCAGATCAACTCTCCATTTCCTCTGCATGTGTTCAAAATAATGGCTCAAAGATTCCCATAAACATTATCAGGAGGACTCAGAGAGAAAAGTGAAGAACTTGCACATAAACTCTGTAGAAAAGCACCACCAGTAAAAGGCGTCGATTTGGGAATCTGCATTCTCTAAATGTGAATCATAGAAATACTCCCTACAATGTAGAGAATGTGGGAATGAGACTAATTTTCTCTTGATTTTAATGCAAGCTGTAAGATCTGTAATAGAAAATAAAATTTAAGTTATGAAATTATTGCCAGTTCTTTTTCCTGCGACAGCTTGGAATATCCCTTTGTGATCCACGAGAAATTACCTTGGAGAGCAAAACCCTGAGAGGTTTTGTCCAGCTGAAAGGGGAAGGGGAAAATCCCCATTTCTGAGATTATGGATGCTGGAGAGCAGCAAAAGTGCACCCCTGGGGTGCCGAGAAGCTCCAGGTCCTCCTGGTGCGAATTTTGTCCCCAGACAGGGTGGGATAACCCCAATAATTCCCCTAAATCATCACGGGAATAGCTGAGAGGAAAGAGGGCCCCTTTGCCATTTTTTGCTCCTAGAGAAAAATGACTTTGATCCCTCCCTAATTAAAGAGCACAGGGCACTTCTGGGGCAAGTCCTGGGCTGGTGGAAGATAACTGCAGCCCTGCTCTCTGGGCATGCAGAACCATGGAGCTCTGCTGGCATTTATTTAAAGCAGTGATGAACTCCTTGATCTCTCTAATCACATAATCCAGACAAAATGATTCTGGACCACTCCAAGAAAAAGTTCCAAATGATTCATACGCGACTGCAGAAGATTTGTTTTAACCTGGTTTGCCCTAAAGACACTCTGCGTTCAGCTAGGGAAGGTTTTTTTAAACCAAAATAAAAAAATGTTAAATTCATTTTCATTCTAATTTGTTCCATTTCTTTTTCATTGGCTGCTTGCTTGCTATTTGTAATACTAAAAGTGATTTAAAGAGAGCTTTAGCTGGAAACAAAACAATTGGGATCAGCTCTTTCAGCTGGACTTTATGTAAATTATGCTCCTCTAATTTATATATATACATTTTTTTAATCCAGTCTCTAATACGCCACGTGGATTTAAAGGAAAAGATTTGAAATTATAATTATAAACTGAGGCTTTACAAGTGGAGAGCACCAACCCAGCAGCAGTGTTTGGATGGAAAGTATTCGAGGAAACAGAGTCCCCCAGCCTTGCCCCTAACAGAGGAAAATATCACAAATATAATGTCTGTAAAGAGCATCTATGGCACTGGCTGAGCTTTGCTCAAAATTATTAGAATAATTTTGTTTGTTTGTTTTCTCATTTGTGGCCTTTTGATCCGGCCTCCAGAGGATGAAATTTTAATTGTTATTAGGAGACGTTTCTTCAACATCTGATTCAATCTCCAGCTCATTCCACTCCATCCCAAGGTTTTAGGAATACAAAATTTAAATTATTGTATTTCATTCATGGGTATAAAAGTTTCATAGCTCGTAAGGATCACAAGAGCCTTCAAAATTTGAGAGTTATTAAGGTCAGTCATGAGAAAAAAAGTTTAGAATCACTTTTCCCTGGTGAAATATTAAATTTATTTCATGAGAAATATTTTTTATTTATTACCACTCCAAGAAGAGCTGGCAGCTAATAAAGCACTCGGGAGCTCTTTGTCTCTCCTTCCATCTTCCCATGTTGAAACTAAAACTGTTGCTGGAGGGGTTTTATACATTCAGTAGAAAAGCTTGGAAGTTGCTTTAGAGAACATTGTTTGTTTAAATGTCTAAAATATTTTACTTCTCATCTGTTAAAACAAATTTGCTTTCCTTTCCTTTTTGCTTTGTCTTTGCTTCTTCTCTGAATTAAATGCATTTTCCCACATGTTCTAACCACTAGGATTCCTTAGCTGCAATAAGCATCTTACTTCATAATATATTTATAATTTTCATCCTTAACAAAGTGATTACAGATTAGAGTTGATTCTTATAAAATTGTCTAAAATACAGTGGACTTGAAATGCTTTCTTTTTGGTCACAGTTCAACAGGTTTTATAAGTCATGAATATCCTTTAGGTGAATAATTCCCTCTGATTTGTGTTCTGTGCAGGTGCACAAGCAATGACTGAAACCACAGAATCAGAGAGCTGTTATGTGAGAATTAAAAGAAATTAACTGCTGTAAAACAAGACACCTCTGACGAAAACGTGCATTTAGAAGAGTGAAATTTCAGGAAAAGAGCTTGAAACGAATGGAGGATGGAAGCTGGAAGATGAAAGATGGAGTTCTGCCAGGCTTTCCGAGAGGAGCAGGACGTGGTGGGAGCTGAGGTGTTTATGGGCAATTCAGGGGCTTGGAACATTTATTTCACACTCTGTCTCTAAATAAAGCTCCACTGCTGCTGTAGGACTCACAAACACCCCTCTGAAGCCAAGATTTTCATGCCATGTTTGTACACAAAGCTCACTCCACCGCGGTCCGAGACGCCGCAGCTTCACGAGGTGACGGCAGACGAGCAAAGTCCTTGTGCGGCAACACCGGATTCCCCGGGAATTAATTGAATTTCTCGACTGAGGATATAAAACCCCAAATAATGCATTTTATGAGCACAATCCTTGCACGCAGCGGGCTCCGTGCCCCTCTCCTGTTACCAGTGGTGTTGCACCTCCAATCTGCAGGGCTCCTGTCGCTGCTCCTCTGAGCTGGGGGAGGCAGGGATTGGGAATGCTTCACCTCCCTCCAACGCAGCCACACCAGCTGCCTGGTAAAGCCCCCCAAAAGAAGGAGATTTGTAAGGATAAACATAAACCGGAGATAGATTCCGCACAGAGGGTTTAACTTGATGGGACAAAAAGCAAGGAGACTTGTAGAATTATCCTGAATTCAGTTTAGTGGTGTATTCCGGGCTGTGGAAAATTCAAAGAATTCATATAACATGTTTCTGCCATACTGAGCTATGAAATGTTTCCTTAGAGGAGCCTTAAATACCAGTTACACCTCATTATTTTTATTTATAAATTCAAATTCTGGCCTGGTTTCAGAGGAAATTGGCACTATAACTGGAGTTTCAGGGAAAAGCGTAATTTAGCAGCAGAGATAGAAGATAAATACAACCATTTACTCATTCTGCTAAGGCCAACCTTGACTCCTTAGGGGTGGGATCTTCAAAAAGCACTCAAAAGTCCCTCATGTTCCCCTAAACTCATATGAAATCCCCACTCAGTTGTTCAGACCATCTCCTCCTACACTCACTGCTGTTGGCAGTCATTAAAGGTGATTTGATACTGCCTCGTCCATAAGGAAAATGCAGAACTCTCTCTTTTTCATGTCACTTTATCCACCTGGTCAGTCACAGCTACCCAAATAACTCTAACTTGTTCCATGAAGTTCCACACCTTCCTGTCAAAACAGGAATAGGTTACAGCACATGAAATATGAAATTCAAAGCACAAGCTTCCCTCAAAAGTCAAATTAGATTTCGCACCTCGGTTCTCCCTTACTTTTCCAAGAGTGAGAGCATCCAGACAAGTTTATTGATGTTCATCGACTCTGACAGCTCAGCAAAATCCACATGAGTTAACCAAGGAACTCCAAGCCCACAAGCCCTTGGAGAGAAGCATCCAGTGCCAAAGACAGCAGGTACAGACAAGATCTGCGCTTCCTACAAACCCTTGGAGAGAAAACACTCTTCAGGCTCCTGCTGGTGGTATTTTAATTCCCCTGCCTTTGTTTTGAGCGCTCCTAAAGCAAATGTCAGCTAGGAGGAGTTATTTGTAGGAGCTCTGGTTATTTGGCAAACTTATGTCCTGGATAAAGTTTGGAACGAGAATAAATTGTATTATGTGTCTCTTATCAAGGGCAGAAGAAATCAGCATTAGGGCCTGCCAGGAAAACTTTTTCAAGCAGCTCAAGACAGAGCATGGAAGACTTAACTCATGTAAAGAAAACCTGTTCATTAATTAAGCTGTCAAGCTCACTTCATTAAATAATTTATCCTCTCATTTGTCTTTACTGGGCACTTTGTTCCACTGCACTTCAGTATTCAACTGAATTTAATAAAAGTAAACAGATTTCTGAATAGATCCTACCCAAAGCCGCTCGTGGAACGTATCTACAATTATATGGATATATGCATTAAAAAACTCCATGTGATGCTAGAATTTCAGCTGTTTGGGTGCATTTTGTTATTTTTAATGAATGATGAAAGGAAACTTTCTGTTTACATAGATGTTCATGAATTTTAATGTAACACCAGAAGGAATTAAACCAAAAAGTACATTTAATATGGCAAGATTTCCCACAGACAGCTCTCAGTGATATGAATATTTAGTTTGCATTGTTTTGTGAAACGAGACAACCAAGAGTCTGCCCCAGTCTAATACTGGTGTAATAAGCAACAAACTCAGGATATGCCACAAAGCCTTTCTGTAAAATTCAGAGATGCATTTAAGCTTTAAATAGGTTTAGAAGAATTTTAATAATCACAACTTATCACAATAACAAATAAATTGAAAACATGAAATAAAAAATGTGAATAATAGTGAGCATAAACACACTAGAATTTCATGGCAGCATCAGTTCTTTTGTTTAGAGCACCCTTTAATTCTTCATCTGAGTTCGTGTTGCTTATTTACAGAAAGAAGAGCTTTACAAGTTTGCTTCCTTAATTCCTCTTTCAAAACACAATTGTCATCATAGAAATCCTCCAATTCTACTTCAGTGTAATCATTTCTAAAGTAAATACAGATTATTTACATGCTCTGAACCAAGGTACCTAAACTACTGAGATATGAGTTCTGAATTTCAGCCTCAAGCATTTTGTTCGGAACTAAAATTAGGAGTTAAAAACTTGGATTATATTCCATTAATTATAATAAATAATTCTGCTGATCAGAATAGAGAAGACAATGAAAAGTTGTGTTCGGTGTTTTTCAAGAATGTTTGATCTGACTTGGCTTTGCTCCAGAGAAGCGGAGCATCCCGAGGAAAGAAGAAAAAATAAGTTCACTAATTTCTTTCAGCTAATCCTAAAATAAGCATGGATGAAGAGAAGAAACCAAAGTAAATGTAATTACCTCAAGATCAGATGATTCCCACAGCAGCTCATGATGGCATCAGGTTTTTTGCACATGGGGCAGCCCAAATGTCACTTGCTGTAGATGAAGATATGACCAAAGTCCTCCATCAGGTTTGGGAGACCTAAAGGATGGATCATGGCAGCTTTGATGATCAGAAAATACTTCAGTGTAGAAGATTAAAGAAAGAATTACTTTTATCTATAATTATCTGTCTACAAAATTGGAAAAAGAAGGTGAAAAAATAAAGCTTATTTTGAACACAGAGTGGTAATTCAAATAGCTCACCAAAAAATGTGTAGAAATGGGAATAATGAGCAACAACACGAGGAACAAGCTGGTTCTGCAGGACTTCTGTAGACAACGGGTTTGTACATGGTGGTGCTTTAAATCTACATAATTATATTGTAGTCACCAATCCCCTGTGACAGGACTCACCAAACATGACAGGAGAAAGCGAGAGGGATCTTCCCAGAAATACCCAAACTTGCCCAAAGTGACATTTTTCTGACAATACACGGAGCCTGCTCACTTTGTCTGGCAGAAGAATTTCTTTTAATCAGGTCTGCACTGGGTCACTGCAGAACACAGGAGTGGTCACAGACCAGTCTGAACTTCTCTAAATGGTGTGAATAACAGATAATAGAGAGAGAATTCTGACTGCTGCTGATTCCTCCTGGAAGTGCTGGATATGTTCAGCTACTCCTTTTAATATAAGGAAATTCATGTTCTCCACCTTCCTAAGAATGACATGAGCCTCATTTAAGAAACATAACAAGAACAGTAATTATCATTATGCCTTCATTAACCATAGGCCAGCCAGGGTCAGTCTCTTTTTGGACAGAAAGGGATTTTCAGGCTAGACTGCCCCAGCAATCTGTGCATAATGTTCTTTACTGATGGGCTCTTTTTTAAGGAACTGGAGGGATCTATAATCTGTAAAATAAAAACAGGAAGGAGCAGCTCTTTAATAAATTGCTGGCTTATCTGGTGTTGGCAATGCTTTCTTTCTTATCCCACAAGACTATTTTGGACATTTGGAAAACGGTTAGATCAAAATTTCGCCCAGCTCTGGGGTAGACAAGACTAAATATCTCATAATTTAGAGGTACAATGGCTCCCATAGGAATTCCGCAGGAACCGCACAGGAATCTCATGGATCCCACAGGAATTAAACAAAAAAAGAAAACACCTCTACTCTGTAATCAAGGTATTTTCCAAAGGAAACTTACAGAAGGCATGGTTTGACGCCATTTGGATGTGGTTGTTCTCAGGAATGGTTCCATAACTTGTTGAAGATCAAAAAAAATCCATTAAATTTTGTGAGGATTTCCTTTCCTCAGAAGAGCCCAGCCTAAACTTATGATCTGCGGCTGAGTTTTCTCCTGAGCTGCAGCTCCTCTTTCCTTATGACTTCCTTTGCTTCAAGCACTTCAGTTTCAACAGGGAGTGTAGAGAGAGATGGAGCAGGGGGTCGTGTTGTGTTTTCTGTTTGTTTGTTCTCCCAGATCCAGTAACTGTGGCCATCCAATCATGAAGATCCTCAAACCATGTACAGATGTTTGGAAAACACAGTCCCTTCCCTTGAGAAACATTTTTTATTATTAAATAGAAGCATGGAAATCCCTTGGGTCCCCTGATCCAACTCTGCAGAGACACGAGTCCTCCTGCTCAGCTTTCCTCTCTGTGGTACTCCAATCTAACTTTTAAAAATTAATTCCTCTCCAAAGTTACAAGATCTTTCTAATTTTTATTTGTCTTTTAACTGGAAATGAGCTGTGCTTCAAGGTCTTGTTGAGTTATTGTGACAGCTTCGATGATGAAATCCAAAATTAGTCATAACAATCAGTGGTGATGGCTTGGCCAGGGTCATTCAAATAATGGCAGCGAGACCTGAGGGTGCTGGGCAATGGCGTTTGAGCAGAATTATTTATATGTGACAGAGACATTCAATCAAAAAATGACTTAGAACAGCAAAGAGGTAGAATTGGAAAGAATTGAATGCCTAAACGAGTAAATCATTCTTTTAAACTTTAATCTTATCTGAATTTTACTCGTTCTCTCTAAAATTCCTGAGGATTTATCAGGTGGGCTTGATATTTTCTGTATCAGAACACAGGGAATCATGGAAAGGACTGGGTTGGAAGGGAACTTAAAGCCCATCCAGTGCCACCCCTGCCATGGCAGGGACACCTCCCACTGTCCCAGGCTGCTCCCAGCCCCATCCAGCCTGGCCTTGGGCACTGCCAGGGATCCAGGGGCAGCCACAGCTGCTCTGGGCACCCTGTGCCAGGGCCTGCCCACCCTCCCAGGGAACAATTCCTGCCCAATCTCCCATCCAGCCCTGCCCTCTGGCAGTGGGAAGCCATTCCCTGTGTCCTGTCCCTCCAGCCCTTGTCCCCAGTCCCTCTCCAGCTCTCCTGGAGCCCCTTCAGGCCCTGCAAGGGGCTCTGAGCTCTCCCTGGAGCCTTCTCCTCTCCAGGTGAGCACCCCCAGCTCTCCCAGCCTGGCTCCAGAGGGGCTCCAGCCCTTGGAACATCTCCACGACCTCCTCTGGACTCTCTCCAGCAGCTCCACATCCTTCTAAAAGCAGAGACCCCAGAGCTGGAGGCAGCTCTGCGGGTGGATCCCACCAGAGCAGACCTGGGAGATTTGTGAGTGCATAAATCTTTCTCAAAAATGAAAGATGAATCACAGGCTCGCCCAGCCAGACCTCAGGGCCGGGTGTTATCTGTCTCTTCACATCAAGCTGATTCCTGCACCACACAATGTTTGTGTCTCCTGTGCATTCCCTCCCTCATTTGCCTTGCTCCTGCACATTTCCGAGCGAGTTGCTGAGCAGAGATAATTGCTTGCTTATAATTTTTCGTTTAGTCATTCCACTTAAATGGGTCTTCAGAAACAAAAATCATAACTTGAAAATTGGCTACAAGAAGATCACAAATACCTTTTTCTACCTCATATGGAAAGGCTTTCGTGGTTAAACCCCAGGCAACAACCAAGTACCACATTGTGGTTGGCTCTCCCTCCCATGGAGGAGAACCAGGTAAAGGTAAAGCTTGTGGGTTGAGATAAGAACAGTTTAATAATAACTGAAATAAAATCTAATCATTATAATATTAATAATAATTATAGTAGTAATAATAGAATAAATTAACTCTATCCCAGTTGAAATCGGGAGAAAGACAGATCAATTTTCCCTAGAAAGTGAGTCATTTCTGGAGGCAGGCAAATAGCCAAAACCATTACTGGAAACATTCTTCATGCTGCCTTTTTGGCTGCTGTAACCTTTCCTTGCCAACCTGCCCTTCCCACCCCATGGAAGAGGAGCTCCAGTTCCTCCTGATGGGTGGATCATGGCTTCCAAAAACTGGAAATTTTCCTGAGGAAAGTTTGGTGAGAAAATCAGTTCATAGCAGAGCTGGTTCCGGAGAGAAGAAAATTATTAAAATATTGGAAACTAAAATTGCTGCTACTGTGACCTCCTGGAATTCCACTGGTTTCAGCAACACTGACAGTTTATCTGGATAATGAAGTTGTCCACAGTTCTTTACTGGCAGGTTGCTCACCCTATAAAATATCAAAAGAATGATTTTACCAGTAGATGGACCCAGAACTCCAAAATACTTTTGTTCTAGTTTCTTCTTTAGCATCACAAATTCTCTCCTTACAAGACCCGGAGAAGTCTCACTTATGCAAAAAGAGATGTTTTCTTTCTTACAGGCATTTAAATTGGGACATGGATGTACTGTCCTGTNAAAGAATGATTTTACCAGTAGATGGACCCAGAACTCCAAAATACTTTTGTTCTAGTTTCTTCTTTAGCATCACAAATTCTCTCCTTACAAGACCCGGAGAAGTCTCACTTATGCAAAAAGAGATGTTTTCTTTCTTACAGGCATTTAAATTGGGACACGGATGTACTGTCCTGTGTTCATGTTTGGGTTTCATTATATTTTCCTTCTGTTTAGTCTAACAATGGCTGACTTCAAAGCCTGTTTGCTGTGAAGACTCCAAACATCCCGGTCCACAAAGAACAGCCAGGAGACCACTTGTCGCACTGTTCTCTTAGCCTTCTAATTGTTTGCATATCTTGGAGTCAGAGAATCAGAGATTCTCACACTTTATGTAAATAACACCTGTTATTTATCTAGTTGCTTTCTTGTGTTGTACATTCCATTTCCACGACAGATAAAGTTGATGGACTCTTGGTCCATCCAATGTGACGGAGAAGGTGTCAACCTCAGCTTCCAATCATCTGTAGTTATAAGAAATGTATAAATACTGTAAAGTAAAAATAAAGATGCTTCTTCTGCTGCTTCTTCTTACCCTTCTGACATCTCTCCTGCCCATGTGTCATTATTGCGGCCCCTAGCGCCACATCTGCTGACCCGACAAAACCACTTGTTATTTCCTTCTTTTTTTGGAGGAGGTGAATGCCAGACTTGCTTCTTTCCCCTGTTTAAACTGGGAAAGAATTCCCTGATCAGCATTTACTCATTCATTATTCATCCCAGAC